>JABTXL010017767.1:11482477-11495893 GCA_025134845.1 Neodon shergylaensis
GGGGGGGGCAGTGTGGCTCTTTGACATCATGTTTCTCATTACATATAATAATTGGATAATTATTCCAACTGTGTTTGAAAGAAACATATTTGTTATAAAGATCATAAAACCAGAGAATAAAATATGTGGCTGTCCTTCTTCACGGCCTCTGTTTCTCCCATTCCTGCCCCATTCATTATTCATGAAGGGCAGGGTTCCCTTTGAAATCCAGAGGTCAGAAGAATGGGCTAGGAGGGGGCACTTTATACTGATGTCAATCAGAAAACACAGACCGGCGTCCGAAGCCGATTCGGTTACTTACCAGATGGATCACAGCTGCTAAACCTGAGCTCGGGTGAGCCACAGTCCACGGAATACAGGTAGAGCAGGTGTGTGACCGTGCTGTACCTGTGATGAGCCGGGTGTGGTGTCTTGGGGACACTCGGGTCCTCAGGAATCAGCCTCTTTCTGTGTGAGCCCCAGAGACTGGTTCTCTCAGATGAGGAGACTTTGCCTTTCTCAGAGTTGCACAATTTCCCCAGACACTTTAAACCAAGGAAGGAAGGCATCTTGGCATGAAATCAAGATTGGACTCGGGAGCCCAGGAAGCAGGGCTCCCCAATAGCTGCTGCAGCTCTCCGGGTTTCCTGTTATCTTTTTCCTCACTGCCCAGCAAAGAAGATTAAGAAGGACATATTTAAAAGATTACCCTCAGGAGCTTAGCCATATTTCCAGCCAGACGATTATTGTAAAAACAGCCATCCCAGGAGCGCCTGACTACAGTCTGAGGCAAGAGTTTGCACTTGAAAATAAAATGAACTCTGCACCTAGAGCAATACCTAAAAGATTATCCGAAACTATTTCTAGAATCTCCAACATTATCTGGCGAGAGTGCTGAGATCAGGCCTAAAGAAGCCCAGAGATAAATTGTACCCAGTCTACAAATGCATGCCCGGGACAAACTCAGAAAATCATTTCAGGATCACCAGCGTTCTGAAGCTCGGGGGGCTGGAGGGGGTTCAACAGAAGCTCCCTAGCTTAAATTAGTAACAGACTGAGCTCCAGGCCACAGTATGCAATCATTTCCTTTCCATGTTCTAGAGAATTCTTCCCACTAGTGCCATGAACTCTGCTGCAAGCAGTGACCAACGTGTTAAATAGCTCAGCATCATTCCGTGGGCCCCCGGAGCTCAAGCGAAAGCAGAGGACAAGGGCAGCACTGCCATGGGGGTAGTAGCTTCCTTTTCTTCACGAAGACCTAGGAGGTCCTCCTGGACTTAAGACTCTGATATGCAGAGGGCAGCCTTGGTGATGAGCTTTGTAACATCCACACTGTAGGGTTCACTACAATGTGTGACATTCTACAGCCACGCAACAGTGGCTGGTCAACGTGGATATTCCAGGCTGCTTCTCCTGCTGTGGGGCTGCTGGATCCTTCGGAATTGTTTTCTCATTAAAACCACTGTGCACTTTAAGTACAACAGAATACAATATAACTGTATTAAATACAACTGTAAGCCTAGGAGGGTCTGCAAAGACAAAATCCAGCCCTTCTCAGGAATTCCTGTGAATATCTATAGAACGTTCAAAAAGACGAATCGTGGCATCTGCTGAGACCTCTACACAGGATTCCCGAGGGCGGAGCCCAGAAATTTCCATTTCTATAAGTTCTCCAAACCAGGACTGTCAATGGATGCCCCAACTGACTCTACCCTTTTAGATGAGGAAGGTCAGTATCAGAGAGGCTGAGGGACTTCCTAAAGACAGCCCACCAAGCCTGGGGGTGGGGAGGTCTGAGTCTGCACAGGCCCTCGGGGGCCAAGTGAGCAAGGAAGTGCCTGCTTCTTTTACCAGCTCCTGATCCTTACTGCAGGATTTGGCAGCAGGATTCAAGAACCAGAGACATCAGATTTGCTGTACTTATTCAGCCTGGTGGGAAGCACAGTTGAATTGGAAGGGAAAGACAGTCCCAGAGGCTTCCCAGCCTGTGGTGGGGCCAGGGGCAGTGGAGTCAAATTCCATAAGTTCCATAACCAAAGTTATGGAATTGACCCCTCTATCAGTCTCTCCCCTACACACACACCCCTCCTCACAGACACACAGACACACACCCCTTGTAATGTCTTACTCTAAAGATAGCATGCCGGACTATGGAAACAACCTATGTGTGTTGAAGTGCCCATCTTGGCCGAAATCAAGTGTGACTAACTACGGCTGTTCTACCTGCTGGGTTTCGAAATTCATCTAACGCCACTCAGTGAAACTAATTCCACGGCATTAGCTCCACCTCCATGTTCTGCTGCTATTTATATCAGCGATAAATATTCAGGCCACCCTGAGGTTTTGACAGGCTTACTGATCGCTGTATTTAATTCAAGAAACAGTTGTTGGGATGGGAGCATCTCTCAGTGGTCTAATAATTGCCTGGCACAGGTAAGGCCCTGGGGTTTGTACTCAGCACGACACAAGAAGTGACTGTCTTCTAAGATCATGTAAAAAGCAAACATTTGAGTTTTGGACTTACAGATTATAGGGGAGAAGTCTGATACATGTCAAAAAGCTAGAGCAGGGTGGGAAGAAAGCCCCAGAAGGTGGCTGATGACAACAGCAGGTGTCTATTGCTTTTAAAGATGGCACAAGGGGCTGGAGAGATGCTCAGTGCTTAAGAGAACTTCCTGCCTTCTCAGAGGACCTGGGTTCAGTTTCCAGCACCCATAAACAGAAAACTCACAAATGACTGTAACTCCAGCTCCAGGGGATCTAAAAGCCTTTCTGGCTTCTGTGTACACTCACACTCATGTGCACACCCACACTCATGTGCACATACAAATAGACACATACACATAGACACAGATGCCTCTGTGTGTGCCCACACTCACGTGCACACCCACACTTGTGTGCACATACACATGAAGAGACACATACACATAGATATAGACGCCTCTGTGTGTGCCCACACTTGTGTGCGTACTCACACTCACATGAACACCCACCCTCGTGTGCACACCCATGTTCTTGTGCACACCCACACTCGTGTGCACATACACACAAACAGATACATACACATAAATAAAGACCTCCAACTACATATAAGCATAAGGAAACTGACCTCTTTCCCAGAGCAGAGTTCAGAACTGGTTGCTCAGGGCTTGAAGCTAGTGGCGACCAGGAACCTGTGAACTAAATTCTGCTTTTCACTAAACCTCCTCACAGGATACAGCATAGGCCCCCGGCAGAGACCACATCTTCAGTCTGCCTGACAGCAGACCCGGGAGAGAATGGTGTTGGGGAAGACCCCACGGAAGCATGGGCCAGCTCTTTGCCTGCTGCCCAAGCAGCCTCCTGCCACTATCCATGTCAAAGGACAGTGCCAGCAATGCTAAGAGCTCAGTGGGCTTTGTCAGCATTTATATATCTGCACAAGAAGATAGCGCTCAAAAAGTAAAATAATAAAGACAGTGCAGTGTTCGACATTACAAAACTAATGATGCAAATGTTTACCCCATGTCCAAGGTCTGGCTAGCCCGAGTGACCAGCCAGGACTGTGTACCTGTGGTCAGCATTTCCAGCTCACCTACACAAGCCCCCCCCCCCCCAGGGTCTATTGCAAATAGAAACTAGCAGCAGGGGAATTCATCAGGGCGCATCAGTGAGCCCCAAGCACTTTGCCTGTGTGCACTGGGGTAGCTCGGTGACTCTCTGAGGGATGGACTCCATCTCAGAGCCTGTGATTTCGGTCAGCCCAGTGCGCAGGGGGTAAATGTCACAGACACTGTTTTTGGTCAGCTACAGGACAAGCCACAACTCGGCACAAATGACTTACTTGGTGCCATGCTTTTGTCATCTGCTAGGATCCACATGCTTCTCGCTAAGAGACATTATTTTATTTATTTACTTATTCAGAGAGAAAATCCCCATCTCCCAATGAGACTCTTTTTGCATCCTGGAGTTCTAGACGACCTTCAGCCCCCTCAGTGATTATGGAGCTAACTGCTTTCCATAGGTTTTTTAAAGCAAAAATAAGCAAACCAAAGAGCCCAGGAAGCACCTGCAAACTGGCCACAAGCTCCTACAGGAGCTCCCAGCATCAGGGTGATCTTCAGTGCTGAGCAGAGTGGATTGAGTAGGACACAGATAGATCTTTAAGTGAGAAGGCTTGAGAGAGAAGGGTGCCATTGGCATTCCCAGCAACACTGGAATTCAGGACTATCGGAGCATCCTCTCTAAGGCATGCTTCCCGTCAGCAAGACACCTTGGTCTCTGCTCACCTGTATTCTCAACCTCCCTGCAAACCAAGCCTAGCGCATCGGGGTCTTACCTATCCCTCCAAAGCAGGCTGTGATTTTCTGGGCATACTGGCATAGGCTTCCCTCTGGGCAAGGTCCCTCTGCAAGGCCTGCTGCGTCCATTCCAGCAAGCATCTGCCTCTCTTCCAGTAACACCACTCACCCAAGACCGGCTCAAAACAGAACAAGCTGCCAAGCCCCCTCTTCTGCATCATCTCCATCAATAATTCAGATACTACATAAAATCTGCTGAGCATTCAAGACTGAGGTACTCGGAGGGCCGAAGCGTAATTAGTTAACGGACATCAAGTGTCTCAAATTACTCCCTGACAATAGTCTCCATAGGCAAGGTTTTCAAACAGCAGAGAGAACCAGGCTTGGGATGCCTTCAAGAAGTAGCCACAGGCAAGATGTGTTCAGAGAGAGAGCACAGGCGTCCCTAGGGCTCCAGTGTCAGGCAAGTGTCTCCATGGATTTCTTCCAGAGTCAGAAGCAGGACTTTGTCATACACAGGACACAAGTCCTACTTCATCAGGCCTGCTGCAGACATATGAGCTTCATGCTTCAATCCCTTACCCTCTGCTTCTTACATTTCTCTCTTTTGCTAAAATTCCTCAGCCTGCTTCCCATTAAAACCTCCTGAAAGTCCCCCTGATCTTAAAAATGCAGCCCGTTAGCTCTTCCTGTGAAGCTTCCAGAAGCATTGTGGCCAGGACCCATGTCCATTCTGTCTCCAGATGACAATTCTGCTCAGTGCTGACATGACCTGCTTCATCATAGGGCTACTTCTAGACGGCTAGCATCTCCTGCCAGCTGTTCCCCTCACCCCCTCCCTTCCCGGGAGGCTCTACATACTCTGGGCGCACCATAGGAAGAGTTTGACAATCTTGCATTAGGAGCAGGTATCAAAGGTGAATGCCTAAAACTTGGCTCAAACTGTTTTACCAAAGATAAAACACCGCCACCTTAATCGGCTGCTTTTGTAGGGGAGGAAGACACACACGTTCTATGACACAGTGAGGCACAGACAGCTTCGAGCTCTTGGTCAGGGTTTGTCTAAGTGCCTCTGACCTGGAAGGCACAAAGTGACAAGCATATACCCAGAGGCCCCCACCAGCTGTGGCCACAGAAAGCTGTCCCAGTAATCAGGAAACAGCCTGTCCTTGCTGGCAGACTGACTAGCCGAGTGCAGAACCCACTGCTCCAGCATCAGCACTCTGCACGCAGGTGGCTAGCGGAGGCTCTGACCCTGGGCAGGTGAACGCGCTGGTCGGCTTCTGCTTCCCCTCCTCTGTAGGTCTCCTGGGAGGAAGAATGCAGAGGGAAGCACTTCCAATGGCCCGGCTGGGAGTATTTATAATTCATCTCTCTCAACACCAAAAAGCCCTGACTCACTCTGGCAGGCCTCGAGTTCTCTGCTGATGATTAGGAAATGCCCAGGACCGCACGCAACTCCACGTGTCCCCTCTGTCACTGCCAGGTCTCCTGTTTGCTGGTTTCTTCCCTTGAGATTTAGATGTAAACTTTGGATTTCCAGAGTTCCCTGTGGGTTATTGTCATAAGAACATATAAACTAAAATCTTGTCTGATACTGCAAACTCAGCCCACCACCCAGGGCTAGTGAGGTCCTGGGTCTAGGAGGAGAGCTACGTCATCTTCACTAAGCCAGCGTGATCCCTAACTGCATTCTAAATATCTATCCTCATCCCCACAGACAAGCACAGTCATCACTCTCATCAGGGAGACTTCTCTTCGCAACAGTCAGAAACCGGCACAGGAAACCACACCTGAAGTATTACCCTTATTATGCGAATGTGCATCAATGGGCTGGAGTATGTCTCAGCAGGTTAAGTGCTTGCTTTGTGAACATGAATGAACTACATCCTTATTGCCGATGTCCAATGCTCATCTGTAGCCCCAATGCTGGGCAGGTGAAGACAGGGTCTGGCCAGGCATCCCAGAAGAGTTGCTAAGATGTAGGCCCCATTGAGAGACCCTGCCTCAAAAACATAAGGTTGAATGACACCCAAGGGATACTGCTGGTCTCCATACACTTGGGCACAAATGTGCACCAGCAACCCTCCTCAGAAGCACATTAACTAAAATAAAAATAGAAACATGCATTCAGGAGCACAGTACGGCAAGCCAGATGTTGATGGGCCAGATGTTAGCAGTTTAAGGATGAAAAGCCAGAGGCCCTCAGAGAACATGTTGACTAAGAGGAGATTAAGGCACACAAATGCCCAAGGACAGAACAACCTAGAAAACACGAGGTCGTGTGAGAATGTATCTTAGGGTCCCTTTAGCTTTGTTTCTTTATTTGTTTAGAGTTTGTTTTCATACAGCTGAGACTGGCCTTAAACCCACCATCCTCCTGCTTCCACTTCCCAATGAGTCACCACATCCAACTGGCTGAAGGAAATATTTCTGAACACAGAAATGGCTTGTGTTTCCCATTGGCAAGAACGATCTCACATATTTCTATATCAACCCCTACAAACATACACACAAAGGCACAGGGCACATCACATGCGTTCCGCTGTGATGCTCCTGGGTTTTCTGACAGTGCCGAGGAAAACATGAGTGAGCCTGGAGCTGCTGAGACTGGGGGATTGGGATGTCCCGACTGCTCTTTGGAGACAGATTTACTAAGAACAAACAGGGCTGGCAAGGGCAGAGCAGAGCGGTCCAAGGAGAAGGTTCTCTAGAAGGAAGCTCAGTTCAGACCGCAGGAAATGCAGGGAGGGCAGACAGGTGACTTGGAGTCCCAGTTGGAGACTCTCTGCCTAACCCCGAAAAGCATGTCCACAGCCTGCTTTCTTGAGTGGACTGAATTCCCAGGAAACGGTGGGCGCACGTCCACAAGTACATTTTGTGTGGATCCATTATTCACAGACTCACTCAGCACTGGTTTTTGCCCAAGTGCTTTAAAACCACAGTTTGTTCATCGCAACAGTGACTTTGTGAAATGGGAGACCCTGCTCTGTCCAAAGTCTCCACACGCTCGACTGAAAAACAGAGCACCTTCCACCACAGGATAGCACTTCCCTCTAAACCCCACCCCAACTCAGAATTCCCAGCTCAAAAACAACCTGAACTCCCAAAGGCAAATCCAAGGCTTTAATACGAATAAAAGATGCCCTCTGCTATTTTGCAAGTCCACAGCTGTAGATGGTTTGGGAACACACTGTTTTATATGTGACTATAGATAGATGGACAAAGCTTTGTCTAACAATAGAGCAGTTTCCGGAGTCTGGAACTGATCGAATAGCTGTTCCTCTGCATCCTTTATCTGCGAGGGACAGTTTATTGGAGAGAAAATTGGCAGTCTCTCTCATGTGGAAGTGCTCTAGGGCAGGATCACTGTGCAGGACGCTATTGTTTGTCACAACAGAGTGTGCAACAGCCTCAAGATCATCTATGACAGAGTGCAAGGCAGTGTGTCAACACAGACATAGAACCGTGAGCACTTACTCATGCTTTGGGGTGTGTTTAATAGGAATGTGGCATAAGACTATTTCTCAAGAAACAATGCACACTTATGGACTTTAGTTTTTACTATGAGGAATGCTAAATTACGCATTTGGAGACGAAGAATTAATCTATCAAAATAAATCACACAGCAATTGACCATAACACCAATGGCCACACGCGAGTACCGACATTTTCCTAAACAGAAATCAGCCAGTGATTGAAGCCATTATCCTGATGCCACCCTCGAAAGCGGAAGAGCTGGAGTTTCAGGCATGCTCACAGCCACTCCCAGTTATTTTTAGTTATGTGAGTTCTGGGGGTCCAAACCCAGGTTCTCAAGCAGGTACAGCCGGGACTTTTACACACCCAGCCATCTCCTCGGCCCCAATTTTGTTACTTCCTGAGTCTTGGCTGCCACATCTCGGAGGTGGGTGAAATGACAGTATCTCTTTCTCTCCATGTGTGAACTAAAGCCCTTGACAGTTCCTGGTGGACAGAAACACTCCACAAAGGTTAATTTAGACATTACAAAGAAAAATACCCAAAGGGGCGAGGATAGAAACTTAATTAGGAGCAGCAGATGGATCCTGAGATAATTGTAAGCGGTAAATAAGTATAAAGTAATTATACCCTCAATTTATAAAAGAAAGGGTCTGTGTGGTTTGCGCAACCATGAGTATTTTATTCATATTGTAACGTGAAATAATCCAAGTTTCAAACATTTTCAACTAATGCATAAAAACAAAACTGTCCACATGTTTGCCTTCTAGCAATTGCCATGGTCTGAAGGCTACAGCCTGGGGCAGAAATCTTGGCTATTCCCACTTGGTGTCGTCAGCCCCCACATGCCAAACTTCAAGCAAACAGTTGTGGTTTATCTCGTGTAGTGGGTGAAGAGAAGTATTTTAAGACCACACATTTTAGGGTATATGATTTTTAGAAACCTTGGAAGGGTCCTCATGAAAGATCCATATGTTCATTTCCAAACTCAGAGTTTAATCTCTTGAAAAGTGTGTCCTATATTGCCGAGTGACAGGATGCGTGAGCAGGAGCACTCTGGAAGCCAGTTCTACCACGTTCCCTGGTCACAGACACAGGAGTACGTCTTCCTTCTCCATCACGGGGCATTTAGAGCTCTCCATATGCCTTCCTCTTTGACTGCCTGCAGGATACTATTGTGCATCTTACTCCAAAACCATTTCAGTGTAAACTGATTTTGTTATTTTTCATGAACTGATACACTGGGTAAAAAGCATAGATCTTAACTGTATGATTCAATGAGCTTTATCAAATTCATATAACAATGACCATATAGCCTCCATCTTCTGCCTGAAGACAGAACACTTCCTACTCCCAGAAAGTCTTTGTCCACATATCAGACGTAGCAACTGTCACGATTTCTATCTTTTTTTGTACACTCCATAGATGCATCCAGTGTGTGCCCTAATGTCTATAGCTTTCTCTGCTCAGTATGGTTTGGATGTATATCCTTACTTCTCCACAATGTTCACCCCAATATGTATCCCAATGAAAACTCATAGCTTCTATCTTGCTATAAATAAGCAAGACACCTAACCCACAACAAACACTCAACTTTCAGAAACACAAACAAGTACATATCAGGGACCGGAGCAAGCTACAATTTAGGGTGTTTCCTGGTGGAAAGGGACAGAGTTTGGGGTAGTCTCTGCAGATACTGAACCCCAAAGGGAGCTGGAAATGGGGAAGGGTCAGCTATGGGAGGAGCACGCAGCCTGAACTGCAAGAGGAAGAGACAGCTTGATTGCTCAGGGCATGAATGAGACAATTGCCAACAGAGAAGCTGTAAAACACAATATCACAACTGGGTCTCTCCTTTCTTGCATAGTCTCATGTGCTTAGTCACACCAGGAATGGGTGGTATAGCTAGAAGGTGACCCCAACCACAGAAGGGACAGCACGAAATTTACAAATACCATCTTAAGTGAAAACGCATCTTCACAACAAAGAGTGACATTGAAAAGAGCACCAGAGTAAATCTCACTGCCTGAGAGATCACCAAGCAGGAGAGTGAGAAAAAGAGAACAAGGCTTTTGGAAAGAGATGAAAGAGCTCCTGTTCAACGGAACGCTGGGTTCATGATATCATCCAACATCCAAGGGACGAATGGAGTCCAGCAGGCAGCCGAGACCACTGAGTGACCTCAGGAGAGAGGGGAAGGATAGAGGTCATAGCCAGATGACACCGATGTGATCGTCCTGGTTTTTAATCTTCTTATGGGATGCGGAGAAAGATTTATAAATGTCTACTTCCTGTGGATGGCCTTGGAAAAAAGATTAAAACTGCGTATATAAGTTACTAGAAGCGGCGTCTGCAACTGAATGCAGGAGCCTCTCAGCTCATCGCTCTAACTAAATGGTCCTGCTGGGCCTGTCCTGGCATTGGCGTTACGATGTGTAAATTTTATTGACTACATTTTCCAGTCACACTGCAAAACCGATTGCTTACCCTGTCAAGAAAGGGAGGGGCTGTTAAAAAAACAACAAAATGAAGGAGTGGGGGTTTCAGCTCATCCTCGGCTCTCACAAAGATATATGAAGATTTACAAGTTAAGCTCATCTAATTAAACAAATCTTTGTTGGACAAAGATTAGCTGAGAAGAGATTCAGAAATAATGGATTTAAAGGTTTTTACCCCTTTACGTCACAATTATAAAAGTGCACCCATCCGGAGAAAGCCAAAAGCAGCTGGCGGAAAGGCAATTCGGCCAGCGCCTATTGAGCACATCTGTAGCTGGCATTTTCTTTGGGCCACAAACCAGCTCCTAAATAAAGACACGGAACTTATTATTAATTATGAACGCTCAGCCTCAGCGTAGTCTTGTCCCATTGGCTCTTTTAAATTAATTTAACCTGTTTCTCTTCATCTACGTTTTGCTTTGGGGCTTTTTACTTTTCTTTTGTTCTGTTTTTCCTGCTTTCCTGCTTCCTCTGTGTCTGTCTGTCTGGCCCCTGGTGTCTCCTTGGCATCCTTTTCTTTCTTCTTCAAGCCCAAGTTCCTCCTCCTACTTACTCTGTCTGCCTGCAAGTCCTGCCTATACTTCCTCCCCTGCTATTGGCTGTTCAGCTTTTTATTAGACTAGTCAGGTGTCTTAGGCAGGCAAGGTAAAACAGCAACACATCTTTACATAATTAAACAAATGTAACGCATCTTTGCATAGTTAAACAAATATTCCACAACATACATTGTTGTTAAGGCCCTGAAACTGAAGAGTGTCTTGCTTTTCATTTCAGATGCAAACCCAGCCCCTTAAAGCCTTCCAACCCAAGAGTTCTTCAGGCCACGCAAACAAAAGCAGCCTGCACCAGGATGAAGTCAGTGATGAGTCTGTTCAACAGGACAAATGGATCCCCACCCATGGTGTGTGTGTGTGCGCGTCTGTGTGTGTGTGTGCGCGCGTGCATGCGTGCGCGTGCATGCATGTGTGTGTGTGTATGTGTGTGTGTGAGTGTATGTGTGCGTGTGAGTGTGTGTGTGCTGAGGTTCTTTTTTCTTTTATCTATCTTTTTCAGAAGGAGGGAATGGCTTGAAATAATTGATCTGTAATTTTCATTGGCATTCAGTGCAACAGAAAGAAGCCCCAGCCTCAAAATAGAAATATGAAGCAGATGGTGACATTATAAATAGAAAGGGCTAGAAAAAAAAGATTTAAAAATACAAATGGAGTGGGCTTTGGTGGCACATGCCTTTAATCTCAGCCCAAGGAGGCAGATGCAGGTAGATCTCTGACTTTTAAGGCAGCCTGATCTACAGAGTAAGTTCCAGGATAGCCAGGGCTACACAGAGAAACTGTCTCAAAAAAAAAAAAAAGAAAACCCCAAAAAACAACCCAAATGGGAGCCACAGGTGTTGGCACACACCTTTAGTCCCAGAACTTGGGAGACAGAGGCAGGTGTATCTCTTCAAGTTCAAGACCAGCCTGGTCTACATAATTGTCTCAATAACAAAAAGAATAAAAGTCATCACTGACTTAGGAGATCATTGTGTTAGGGCTTCAGAAAAAGTTAACATACTCAAAGGATCAGAGAAGACAGAGAACAGAAACAAGAGTGAGACCCACATTGGTTGAGGCCCACAGGTCCAAGGAAACATCATCTAAGGTTCATGAGTCACTTCTGATGCCTGTGCTCACCCATGCCCTTCCCTCCACGCCAACCCAGCCCCTCCTATAGTTTATCCCTCTGGGAAGCCTTCTCTTGCGCCACAGCCTGATTCTGAATTGCTACTTTACCCTTGAGAGTCATAATCTCATTTACGGGCTGTGGAACTTTGTCGGGTACCACCCCGGGTTCACCATTTCTTCCATTAAAGTTTCTGGTATAGAAGTGATACACACTTGTTCGCAGAAAATTGCAAAAGCACTCAGAAGTTTTGAGAATTACCTGAAACCACTGTCTGTCCTTGGATGGGTTTTCTGTATTTTCTGGATTTTTAATGAAGTTCAGATTATATATAAAACCTATAACTTATACTATTAAATATTCTCCAGTGGTGCTCAGATCTATCTGATTTATGAGGCTAGGATTTTGTTGAAATCTCTTATCTACTGTGAAGATCACAGACTTCAAGCAGACAGCTAGGCGAATCCTCACATTTGTACAACCAAGTAAGCACCACCAGGGCCAAGATCTAAAACATGTCTGACTCCGCCCCCCAGAACCCTTGGCCCCTCCCACACACTGCAGTCCCTGGCCTCCATCATGACAGAAGAACGCTGCTGGAGTTTCAACTTTCAGTGGATTCATTTGGCAACCTACTTCTCTGTCTGGCTCTTTTTCTCAACATAATGCCTATGTGGCTTTTCCATATGGTACATAAAACATTATATTTTTATTGTAGGGTGACATTCCACAGACGCGATACGCCACATCAATGTGGCCAGCTTCTAGTATGGGGACATTTTTGTTGTTTTTTTATAGTTTGGTGCTACTATGAAGAAATATGCTATGAATAATATTATTGCACATTTTCTTAGTGGACATTCATAGTATGGATTACATACATATTTGTATGTATGTATGCATGTATGTATATGTATTTTCTTTTGATGGTACTGCTGGATACTCCTCTAGGTAATTTGCTTGGCATATGCCTGCTAGTAGTGTAAAGTCCCTGTTGCTCCGTGTAGTTTCTGACACCTTCTCACTGTAGCCATGGTGACAGACAGGCATCAGTAGTTCACTGAGGCCTCCTGCATAGCTCACTGAGGCTTAATGACAGCCAGACTTCTCCCATGCTTCTTAGCTGTTTGGATGCTCGCTTGGGACGTGTGTGCCTTGGCTACGGATGCCCACACGGATGCAAGACTCATGGCCATCACTTTACTGTTGTAGCCTCAGCAATTCACAGGTGACTGTGTAGACTGGAGGCCAGGAAGTAAGAGTGAAATGAATGTGACGAAGTCGTTTAGATCTTTAAACCCTTTCTGTTCCCGTGTGTACTTTGACATTGACACAAGGAAGCAGCAGAAAGCAATGGAGAGAAGAAGGGGCAGGGAGAGGAATGGGAAAGGGAGAGGAGTGGAGGAAGGGGAGTAGTGGGGAAGTGGGAGTAGTGGGGGAGGGGGAGTAGTGGGGGAAGGGAGAGTAATGGGGGAGGGGGAGGAAGAGGAATGGGGAGGGGGAGGAAGAGGAATGGG
>JABTXL010017767.1:11499740-11521712 GCA_025134845.1 Neodon shergylaensis
GATCCCTGTAGCTCACTGGCCAGCCAGGCAGGGACAGGGGATCCCTGGAGCTCACTGGCCAGTCGGGGCAGAGACGGGGCATCCCTGAAGCTCAGTGGCCAGCCAGGGCAGGGACAGGGGATCCCTGGAGCTCACTGGCCAGCCAGGCAGGGACAGGTGATCCCTGGAGCTCACCAGCCAGCCAGGCAGGGACAGGGGATCCCTGGAGCTCACCAGCCAGCCAGGGCAGGAACAGGGGATCCCTGGAGCTCACCAGCCAGCCAGTCAGGGCGATAAGGGACCTGTCATGCCTGTCTCTGGTAACCGATAGGGTCACCAGAACACCAAAAAGCCCTCCAGCTTCTCTAGTGATCATGCCACCCACTGCGAACGAAGATAGGTTCTCATAGCTTCTGTCTCAGTTCTCTCCCCCCACTCACAACTTCATGTTGGATGGTCGCTAAACACATCTTTGGCCTATAAGTCTTCTGAGATCTTAAATCCTAAATGGCAGAGACTTATCTGAATGACACCACACCTGCCACCTGTGGAGAGGCCCTTGGTGAATTAATTGCCACAAAGGAATGCTCATAAACAGTTCTGATGCCAAGTTGAGGGAGGATGACACACGGGGAGAAACTCCCTGTTGGTGCCGCCAATTAGAGACTATCACAGCGAGAGTAACTTGAAAGCTAAAAACAATGAAGTCATGGGTGGTGCCAAGAACCTTGACAGGGAAGGAGCTGCGTGGATTAATCCAGTGTCTGTGCAGTCACGTAGCTGTGTGGATTAATCCAGTGTCTGTGCAGTCACGTAGCTGCGTGGATCAATTTAGTGTGTTCGTGTAGTCACGTATCTGTGTGGATTAATCCAGTGTTTGTGCAGTCACGTAGCTGTGTGGATTAATCCAGTGTTGTGCAGTCACGTGGTTGCGTGGATTAACTCAGTATGTGTGGAATAATACAGTGTTTGTGCAGCCACATGGCTACATGGATTTAAACAGCACACTTGTGCAGTCACGTGGCTGTGTGGATTAATACAGTGTATTGCACAGTCACGTGGCTGTGTGGATTAATACAGTGTATGTGCAGTCACGTGGCTGCGTGGAACAATACAGTGCACTTGTGTAGTCACATAGCCACCATCATCTTTTATATGGAAACAGAGACAGATCCCTTAAGCCACTTTGAAATAAACAATAAGGAGGTACTTGGTGCTCTGCTACCACGCTAACCAAGACTGTGTCCCACAACTCATCAGCGTGCAGTGTGGGCCCCCTGAACGTTGCCATAAAGAAAGGAAATGCTGTGCTCATAGTGTCCATCAGACTAGAGTCTTCAAGGCAGCTTGGTGGAGTCACAAACCTAGGGAAAATGCGACCATCACCATGGGGAGGGGAGACTCATGGAGGCTCTCAGAGCTCTGACTGCTGCTGTTTTCTGGGGCCTGGGTGCTTTGCGCTCCTAGCCGCCTTCCGTCCACACTCCTTGTAATGTCAGGCTCTGACTGGCTCCCCTTCATGAACAAAGGCATTTGCAGAAAGAGCTATGAGTGCTTCTTAAAGCAGGAAAAGTCACCAGCATCTCCATCCTGTCCCAGAAAACCCCAAAGGCACCCAGATGCATCCTTCCCCTCTTTGGAAATGATGGCACAGCAAGAAGTCAGGTTAAACACCGATCTTCCGCTGATTATCTTGGCTCATCTCAGCCTTTAAAGTACGGATGCAAATGACGGAGACCTGCGAGTCAGCACTCACATTTAAATATAAAATAGAGGGCTGGATATCGCAGACGCCTAAATTACTATTAATCACATGCAAATACCAGCTCATGCATATCCTTTATATCTGAAGGGAACGAACGACTGCTTCGAAATCTTCCTTCAACAACTGTTTAACTAGCTAATGCTTTCGAGGTATTCTAGGAGAAGAAACAAGGCCATCTGCTCTAGTAGTGAAGGGATAGGGTTCGTTTGAAAATATCCAGGAACCAATCACGAGAATAGAAATGACATTTAATCGTGGTCAGATACATGTCCATTCAAAGTATCACTTCCTAAAAAAAAGTTCATCAAAACTATATTGCGATAGCCAAGCACGGTAGCACATGGTATAATCCCAGCACTCGGCAGGCTGATGCAGGACACCAGCCAAGAGTTCAAGGCCATCCTGGGCTACGGAGAGAATTGAAGGCAAGCCTGGACAGGTTAGAGAAGCTCAAAACAACAACCAATGTACGGTCAATGCTCCCCACATCGAGCACTTAAAAAACAAACAGAACAACAACTCCTCTGTGTTCCAAACATAACGGGTGCCTGGTTTTAAGCCTTGAAATAATTTGCCAAATTCCAGTCCAGTTACGACTGAGATTCAAGTCAGCTATTGAGTTCTAGAAAAGCATTCTTCAGATTCCAGCTGGCAGCAGTGGAGACTCCAGATAACGTCAGAATATGCCACAGAGTAGGAAGGGCGTCAATTAAAACAAAGGGGGGAACAGGCTATTTTCTTTCTGGGTTTAGCCTCTAAAAATGCTTCTGTGTACAGCTTATTCTATTTGCTTAGAGTGTAAGTTTTTCTGAAGTTTACCCTAACTTTCCTGGAAGCCAAAATGAAAATCCATTCTTTGTGCAGGGCAAACAACAACAGAAGACCTTGAATTTATTTAAAAATAACACATTTGTTACCTGTACATCACTTGAATAGAGACCTATAGAGACCTTGAGATACTGCAACTTTATTGCTATGGCCTCCTTCACTTGGAAAACCATACAATTATAGTTTTTTGACCAGAAAAACATGTTATTATATCCTAATGACAGTGTATAGTGTTTATATTAAAATTGAGATTTTACCCTTGAGGAAGGCCCAGAGGGTGTCAAAGAATCTTCTGTAAACTCCAGGTGAGCTTATACTTCAGCGGGGGGGGGGGGGGGGGGAGAGGAAGGAAAAGTGAAGACAGATCCAGGTATAGTGCCCGCATAGAGGCTTACTATTCTAGTGTTTGCAACGTTTATCTTCCAGTTAGAGTCTAAGGCAGATCGATAATCAATACAGAATTATGTTACCGGATTGTTAAGCCAGCCTGGGCTTTGAGAATGACTTTTACTGGAAACAGTTGCAAGCAGGTGAGGCCACATGAATTGTTCATGGTGTACAGTGTGCCAACCCTGAATGCCGTCACGCTCCTGACATGTGTGCGTGCCTCCTGACCAGTGTGCACGTCTGAAGCCGACCCAGGCTCCTGAGTCCTCAAGTGCTGGGGAGGACGGAGAGGACGGCAAAGCTGAGCTGACCGGAGGTGCTGCGCGCGACTCAGAGTCGGAAGCAAAGGAGGGAGGGACAAAGCCACTGCTTCTGTGGCCTCACCCACTCCCTGCTCTCCAGAAACCAAAATAAGCCCCATGATCTTGTCCTTCGGAGTCTGCAGTGATGGCCATGGCTGAGGCAGTCTGGGAGATGAGGTATTGGCCGCCAGCCGTGGGGGATGAGGTGACTCCCAGAGCCAGCCTCACCAGGGAAGGAAGGTTCTCCTAAAACACGCCTGCAGAGAAAATATCCCAGGGGCACCATCCATACTCCAACAAAACTCTCAGAAACACAATCCCAAGTGTTTGGCCATGGTTACTGAGGATGTCTTTAAAGTACCCAATGGATTGGCCTGCCCGGCTGCTGCATACACAACAGTCCCGTCCAGCCTGACACCCCGCGTTTATGAATATCTACCGATGCTGACATCTGAGCTATGCATTTTACATATATCCACACTTTAGGAATACAAAGATTACCATGTTAATGTGTTAAAATAAGCACAAGATGGCTTTACCTCACAGAAAGAGCCCTGTACCGTTTCTTCTCACTAAAGATGCAGTCTCTCCTAGACAGTATAAATGCCAAATTTACAAAACGGTGCTCAAACCTTGGCAGTTTTCGGAGACGTGGCGAGGGTCTATGATTGCAGTCATTTCCAGGGTATTAACCTGTCCCAGCCTCTGGCTTTCGGCTTTGTTTCACCTGGCTCTGGCACTCAGAAGGACTGTGTCCACTCTTCAGAGGCTAGGCTAGGCCTGGCTCTCTTCCCAGGAGTCTGTGGGCTGAGTTAACTCAGGGAGGGGTGTGTAAGTGGGCGTGCTGCTGGCCCAGGAAGGACGGGGAGTTTCCTGTGTGAAGCTACACTTACACCTAGAGCTCTCCTCCCAGCCTCCCCACAGCCCAAGGACCACTGGTAAGAGCCCCTCAGATCACCAGACCTCACAAGAGGGCTGGCCGTCCCCAGAAGCTGCCCAGAAAGCACGCCAGGAATGTTCCTCGGATTTCACCCCACTTTGCACAACCCAGCATCCAGATTCTGGTCCCTGTCATTCACAGTAGCTCAAAGAGGAGACAGAGAGAAAAGGACGATCCCCCCCCTCCCGCTCTACCAGACTCCCGCTTCCACCTTTCCCTAAATGAATTATCGTCATAACCAGATGGGCTTTTATTACTCTTTATAATACTAGGATTTTAAAAATACTGCAACTGTGGAGACTCTTTTTCTAGCAGCTGCTCATCTTGGCTCTGGAAACTTCCCTGACAGAGCACAGGCGTGGGACTGGCTTTGAACCACATCCTAGCAGGTGTCTGATGGCTGAAAACAATGGCCTTATATGGAAAGGCACGCCCCTTCGTCAGGAATACCTGAGAACAGCGACTTTGTGTGGACAGCATTACTCCCCTCTTAGTTAGGGACACCTGAGGCTGGCTGGGATTACCCGGTTACTTCCGGACACCTCGGATTTTTACATGTTAGGAAAGTTAAGGAGGCACAGCTTAAATGGGAGAGGACACTTAAGACAAACACGCTCGGCATCAGATATGGGGATGGCCTAGGAGAGAGAGGGAGACGACACACTTGTTCTGGGTGGGAGGCAAGAACACTGCCCTGCTTCAATAGGGACTCAAGCATCGGCCCCCATTCTGAGACGTTAATCTAATGCAAGGCCAGGATCACTCACTGGGGAAAACCGACTCACTGAAACATACTGGTTAAACACAAGTTTGGTTAATTCAAGATTCCAGTTGCCCGTCTTCCTGCCAACTCGTTTGTTCTGCAGTGGCTCTGGTGGCTAGCCACATCCGTGGGTCCTCCATTCTCCCTTCCCTAGGGCAGGGCCACTGCCTGGGACTCAGGACCTCTGACAGTGTTCTCTTGCCGTGGTGAAGTACCCAGGTGCCAGACACAAGGCCATAACTGAATCCCTCACTGATAAACTGTCACCTGCAGAGCCACCACGCGTCAGCTGGCTCCGAACAGCCAGTTGCATTGATGGAAATCCGATTACACCTGCGGCCCGGCGTGCTCATGACAGCGTTCCTTGTTTCAGACCTAATGTCTAATTCTGTTATCGTGAGCCTCTCAAGGTTCCTACCTCCTGAACACCCCCAGAAGTCTGTTGCGGTTGCATTCTTTATTCTGGATGGGTTTCGTTTAAAATATAAAGGAAGCTAGTCTCCTAAATCTCTAATTACCATTCCTAGATAATTTTAAGTGGAAAGGCAAGAGAGGGTGTGGCTGGGGAGATGGCCCAGGCAGTGAAGTGCTTGACTCACAAGCTTGAGGGCCTGAGTTCCACCCTCGGAACCACGTAAAAAGCTGGGTGTAGCAGTGTACTTGTGGCTCCATTGACAGCAAGAAGGGGGGTGGAGACAGGAGGATCCCTGGCACTCCTGGCCCGGCTAGGCTAGCCAGCTTGGTGAGGTTTCAGGCCAAGGAGAGACTGACTCATACCAAATGGAAGGAGGTACTGAGATAGACACACGAGGTCATCCTTTGCCCTCCACCTGCTCACACACACACACGCACACATGCGCACACACATGCACACTGCACGCACACACATACACACACAAAATGCAGAAGTGGGGAGTGGAACGAAGTCTTATATGCCTCATCGACTTTCTGGGGCTAAAACGGTTCTGGCTGAAAGTATGGCTCTTCTGCCCATCCTAAGCAGGGGAACTGAGAACAGAGACCATTCAGTATGAGAAGTCACTTCCAGGACAGCAATTCCTCCCTGCTTTGCGTCCTCCACATCTGACCTCTGTTGGACCAGAGACATCATCTGCTTGGCAATTTACTAGAATCAAACACACTGTTAAAACACTCAGCCATTTTGTAGTTAAATGACCATGGTACGCTACAAGCCCAGAGACACAGCTGGGTGTCCCTGACCTGACGGGACCAGGTCACCACTGAAGACCGGACAAAGTGCTTTCCTAAACGCTGCTCCTGCCACCGCCCCTGAGAAAGTGACTGTCACACGGTAAACACATCAGCGTGTGCTCAGAGGCACACCCACCTATCTTTGAGAAATGCTTGACTGAACATTGTTAAACAGGCTTCTTAGCAGGTTTGATATTAATGCACCTGTGAGCCATGTAACTAAGAGATGAAAAAGATAAGAAGCATTTCATAAATCTATTTGCCCGGAGTAACTCTGAGCCTTGTGTAACTACTAACCACAGTTTGGTGGGTGCTATGCTAAAAACCATGGGAAGGGATTTAAGAGAAACTTTACACTATAGTTCAAAAGATGAGAAGTCCTTAAAGGCCAAAGAACTGTGGGACTTGCCCGAAAACTGAAGATACAATTTGAAAATCTTTCTTGGGTGATGCTGCGTTTTGCCATTTGAAGGCTGTGATGGGCCCTCGTGGTTCCTCCAGCAGACAGGTGTGGCCTGTGACCGTGCTATTTTACCCTGGGGATCACATGCTACAAACAGCAAACCTGACAAGGATCGCATTAAAAGCCTAGGGTGACTTTGTAATTACAGAATAGAAGATGAAGCCAAGCAGAATGTGATTCACAATGGGATGAGCTGTGAGCGAGGGAAATATCTCCCATCCCAGTAATGAAGCAGCCGCAGGGTCCCTTGCTTCATCTTTCAAACTAAGCAGGAGAGACAGAAACCCAAAACAAATCGAATTTTGTAAGAAAAAATGACTGCACTGTGAAACTAAATTTATTAAAATGTCATATTTAATAAGGAAGAAGGACCTTCTAGACCTTTCAAGAAAGATAGAGGGGAAAAAGCCCTGGAGTGTCATTTCCTCTGAACTTGGGTTCAGTGATGTCCAGCCCTAAGCCCTGGTGAGCAGCCTCGACTGGAGCTCAGCTCTGAAGATTCAAGAGACGGGTGTAGTGATACTGTGTTTGTGTTTCCCCACATAAAGTTTGCCTGAAGATCACAGTGCAGAGCTAAGCCGCTAGAAACCAGGCTGTGGTGGCACACACCTTTAATTCTAGTACTTGGGAGTACCACACCTTTAATTTCAGCACTAGGGAGGTGGAGACAGGAAGGGATATTGCTGGGTGGAGAGAGAAATGTAAGGTAGGAGGAGACAGGAGCTCAGGGCAGCCTAAGGATTCAGTCTGAGGATGCAGTCTGAGGATGCGGTCTGAGGATGAGGTCTGAAGATGTAGTCTGAGGATCGGAAGAGACAGGATCGCCCCTTGATTTGGTAGCAGGAAGAACTCTCTAGTGACTGGCTACACTATTTCTCTGATCTCTCAGCTTTAACTCTGATATCTGACTCTAGGTTTTTCTTATTAATACTAATTAGAATTCGTGCACAGATAGGTTTCAAGGGCTGAAAGGATCGTGCGGTTTGCCTCACACCTCAACGGAGCTAAAACTAAGAAGAGTCTGTGGTGCACGAGTCTCGCTCCATCAGTAGACCCGGGGTCTACTCTTCATCTCCCAACAGAGCCATGAGGCCAATTCTGAGACTGGACCATACACTTATGGATGTTACTAAGATGTCAGCCCCTACTGTAGTATATGTCTCTATGTATCTTGGCTTCCTGAACTGCAAGCTGAACTGTCTCAGTTTTATTCTGAGATTACATTTGCTGAGGACTTGTATAAAGAGCCTCTCCCCCTTGCTCCCCATCTTCCCCCCTTCCTTCCCTGTGTTGGGGATAGAACCCAGAGCCTTGCCCATGCTGTCTTTACTTCCTGCACCCAGCAAACCAGCCCACACTGTTTCTTTAGAACACTTTGAAGCAGGAACCATCATCACCTCTTCTGTAAAACTGAGGCAACTAAAAGAGAGAGAAGTTAAAGATTGCTCAGGGTCACTCTAAACACAAGCTTAGACACAAGCAGTAAGAATCTGGCAGTTTGCCTGAGGTAAAGACCATTATTAATGTCCTTTTTTGTTTTTGTTTTGCTGTTGTTGTTTTCAATTTTCTCTGTGTATCCTTGGCTGTCCTGGAACTCACTATGTGGGCCAGGCTAGCCTCAAACTCAGAGATCCACCTGCCTCTGCCTCCTGAGTGCTGGGATTCAAGGTGTGCGCATCACCACACCTGGCTCATTATTAATGTCCTTTAACAGAGGAGGAAAGTAAACCTCAAGGAAAAGTTAACGTTTCCAAGGTCACTGCTTTGAGACGAAAGAGCAGGGACTTGAACTTGGGTCCCTGCAGCTTGATCACTGCCACAGTAAGGTATGATGGGGAGAGGGCTCCACACCTCCATCTCAGAGCTTGCATGTAAAGTTCTGCCGAAGGACCACACACAGGTGGTGATCAGCGTCAGTGCCGTCAGTGCCGATGTTCGCGGCTGCAAGGGCTTTGTGTACCGAGACTACCCGCAGGATGCGCTTGGTCAGAGGGTGTGCTCACCATCTCTCCTGGGAGGCTTGGCAGATTCTATCTAGGTTTCTACACCTGCCCCTTGCAGCAACGTCATCCTGCCCTGGCTCTTAGGTCCCACCATTAGAGACAAATAAAAGCATTTTGTGTTTCCCGCACAAACAACAGACACTCTCTTCAGTGTCTCTTGTCATAAATAAGATGTGGGAATAGTCAAATCATTCGGTGCCTGGGAAGGTTATAAGAAAAGAACATAAATTACTGACAAACAAGGAGATTCTACTTTTGTCCATGCAAAATGGGCAAATATTGAGCAAATCAGCATGACTTGCTAGAGTGTGGGTTTTTATAACTCGTACATGGATTACATTTTCATTTGCCTCGTGAGTGACACATGACAAGAGCAAATGCTCCTGTGGAAGCTCCTCCCTGGGGAATTCAGGGGTACTGGTGACTCCGTGCCCAGAGAGCTGCACTTTATGCTGGCTTTCTTTGCTGATGAGGTAGGGGACAGAAGAAAACACCCGAAGACTCATACCTGCTGTGGAAATGCTACCACATCACCTGGTCTCTCCACATCTTTACCTCAGCCTTGCTCACAGCATTTCCAGAACCTTCTCTTTGGAAGTTGTGTTCAGAGTTAATAAGAGAAGAACAAATGTTTCCCCTGAGCCGACAACGCCAATTCTTTCCCAGGGCATGCTGGAGAACTTTACGTTCAATACTCTGCATTTCCTTGTCTGTCTAACAACTCACTGGCAGTAAAAGCCTTCAAATCCAGTCTCTAATGAGAGAACCGTTTCTATGGTCTCGAGCCCACTAATTACCCAGAAGACTTTTCCTATTGACTTTGGAAACTCACCACATCTTATCTCTGTTTACATTCAGATCTGTCTCTCCCAAGAACATCATTTCCTCCCTCCACCAAAGGGAGGTGGAGTAGTCGCAGCATCACACAGGGAGTCAGGGTCCAGAAAGTCAGAGCAAAGAATCCTCCCACTCTGCTCCCTCCCACGAGCTTACACATTTTCCCTCAAAGACTTCCAAAAAAGCAAATTAAAAAAAAATCCTTACAAAAAAGCTAAGACTGGTGCTGCCTTCCTGGCCATGTCCAGGGTCCCTAATCACCTTGACCCACCGCAGTCAAAGACAAAATTATATTTAGAGCAATTGCAATCTGTGGCCACATGATACCCCTGCAGGCTGCTGGGAGCCAGAGGGAGGGTTTCTACCACTAAAGCCAACTATTTGATAGATAAGCACCGGGAGGCTGTTCAAGATAAACCACAGAAGAATGGTGGATTCCAGGCTCCACCTCAGCCTCTGCCCAAGACATTTCAGCTCTTGTACTTAATTTTCTGGGCCTCCAGTTAGGTCTTTATTTGAAGAAAAGGCTCATGAAGACGCCCCAAATTACTCCCACCTTGCCCAGTCGGTTCATTTTAGAACAAAGGAAGATGGTGGTCAGTGAGCAGACAGAGGGTCCAGAGTGAGTGATCCAGGCAGGGTTTCCAACAGCCCTCTAAGCAACACCCAGCAAAGTGTGTGCTCTTCCCAAATCACCAGGTTCACAGCCTGGTGGACAGGGGTTCATCCTACCCATCATGCACTGCAGCTCTGTGTATGCCATGGTAACAGTTACTACTAGTAGTATCGTAAATGCTTTTGTGAAATGCTAGAGAAAAGGCTAGAGGCAGAGAGCCTGCTGATTCAACACAAGAAAGGCAAGCGTTCTGAAGTTCAATGCAAATCAATAGCAAATTGTATTTGGTTGATAAAAGCTGACTTTACTGTAAAATTAGGACAGAAGAAGGTGGAAGGGTCGTGGACCCAGTAACCTAGGCTCTTGCAGGCCACCTTCTTAAAGTTTTGTTTTGTAGTCAAGCGCAGCCGAGCTGCCCGAGTGGGGTCCAGGTCAGTGCCACTCCGAGAGTCTCCCAATTACCTGCTTTCTCCTGTTGGTCTCCAGGGCAGTGTTATAGAGTCTGTGTGGGTTGTTCTGATTGTTGATGGAGGCAGGAGGTCCAGCTCAGTGTGGGTGGCACCGTCCCTAGGCAACTGGTCCTGAGTTGTATAAAGTGGTCCTCCAGTTATCCCTCAGCATCCTTCAGGGTTTCTGCTGTTCTAGGCTGTGAGTTCACACTAGTTATCCCTCAGCATCCTTCAGGGTTTCTGCTGGTCTAGGCTGTGAGTCCGTTCCTATATTGCTGTGTGTATAGAAGCAGGCCTGCCTTCAAGTCCCTAGTTGAGTTTTCGTCCTGACTTCCCTCAGTGAGGTTGTGATCTGGAATTGTAAGTGGAAATAAACCCTTTCCTACCCGTGGTGCTTTTAGTCCGTGTTCTCACAACAACGGGACGACACTAGAACACGGGGTAAGAATTTAATGAGCAGTTTCTGATACACAGTGATGCCCATAGAAATGCTACTAGAATCCCTTTAAAGTATTTAGATACTATGCAAGGAGGAGGGGGAAGAAAAACAGCAAGAGCTTGGCCAGTTTTAGACAAAAACTAAAAGTTTTTGGAGGGTCCCGCTGCTCACAACCTAGACACACAGTAACATCGCCTTCACCTAGAAACTCGTTAACCGACCTTCCTGAGCCAGATCAAAGTCTCTTGGGAATTTCTGTGTGTCTCCTGGTGGCATCTAGAGGGTTGAAGGGCTGCACGTCAAAGGACTAAGGCCTCGTCCTGTAGTCAGTCTCTGAGCTAAATCTCGTAGTCTTTCGTGGCTGTAACAAGAAAGCAGGTGTTCCTCTCTGGAGACAGAACAATCCTTCAGAAGGCATCTCCAGCGACTGACCAACTTGTTAGCAATAGCAGTGATGTAAAAATATCATCACCACACTTATTACTTGTGTCAAACACTTGTTGAGCCTTTAAAATGCTCAGGGATTAACGAGAGTGCTCCCCATATGATCTCATTAATATTCACTCTATCCTTTCAGGTGCCGTTACCATCCCTATTGTAAAGATTTGAATATGTGTATATTATATGTATGCATACATGTCTGTGTGCACAGGCGTGCAAGCACCCATGCAGGGAGACCAGAGGCAATCGATGCCTCTTGAAGCTGTGAGTCACCCTACAGGTGCTGGGAGCTGAACTTCAATCCTCTGCAAGAGTAGGACAGGCTCTAAGTCACTGAGGAATCGCTCCAGCCCCTGTACCCATTTTACAGATGAGTAAAGAAGGATGCTTAAAAGAAATCCTACACTAGCTCAGAATCGAGTATAATACAGGGTTATTTATTTATGGGTAGACTCACAGATCACAGTCCTCTGCTGGAATGGGGAACAGCAACCAATCCTGCAGCCGGAAAAGAGGCCGGACGCGGAAAAGAGGCCAGACGCGTGCTTTACATCGGCATAAATACTCTCTGTGGTAGACTGTGATCTAGAAGTACAAAACCTCTCCTCCCCGAATTTGCTTTTGGTCAGAATGTTTTATCACAGCAATAGAACAGCCAACTAAGACCCCATCTAGGCACTGTGACCCTTTACGGTACCCCAGAACAACCAACTAAGACCCCTCCTAGGCACTGTGACCCCTTACAGTACCCCCAGAACAACCAACTAAGACCCTTCCTAGGCACTGTGACCCCTTACGGTACCCCCAGAACAACCATCTAAGACACCACCTAGGCACTGTGACCCCTTACGGTACCACAAAACAGCCAACTAAGACCCCACCTAGGCACTGTGACTTCTTACAATGTTCCTTACTGTACATACACAGCCAGTGGCTCTGACTCTGTGTGTGATCTTGCTTCTCCCTTTTTAGGGGAGGGGTAAGGACATTAGTAACATTGGATGGAGTGTCCTCACAGTCCTCTTTAGATAAATGACCTCATCTCCGAGCACAGTGGTCTCCTGAGGCTCTGAGAGTTAGGGCTCGGGCATGTGCGTTGGTGCCCTGGGTAACACAATTCGATCATAATGGATTCTGAATGACTTTTCACCCATCAGGGTGATAGCCCAGGGCCACATAAGGCTTCTCTTGTTGTCTAGGTTCAGAGAGAAGGCTCAGAACAGTCAGTTTGTCACGACTCAAGCCTCAGGGTACTGGAGGAGAAAGGATTCAGAAAACCCATCCTTCCCTTCTCTTTTCTCTTGTATGGGGTCAGAGAAAAACAGTTCTCAGCTTCCCCATAACCAACACGACCCACCTTCCTCCCGACACCCTCAGCTTATGTAAGGACATTTCTTAGGAGGACAGTTTCTTTCTTTCTTTTATTTTTTTAAATTTAAGTGGCGCTTATAAAATAGTCTGAGTCAGAGACACGAACGGTTACTGAAAAGTGCAGTGTGGAATGAGGAGCCCCAGCGTGGCTCCCAAGACCGGAGCTATCTCGGGGCAAACGCTGTGCTGTTGCGTGGTGAGCCGCCCTGATGAGCAGGCACTCGGCTTTACAAACAGCTGGCCTGCCCAGCAGCAGTGACGAGATGGAACCTGCCAGCAGCCAGCCCGCTTAGCTCAGGGCAGCAGCCCGCAGATGCCATCAAGCAGAAGGGAGGGGACGCAGAGCAGCCAGAACCTGCCAGCAGGCTCCTCCATATGTGACGTGTGCAAATGGCTTTTAAGAAGGAGCTGGGTATTTTGTTGATAGGCATCTAATCCTGATACAAGGGAGACAGAACAAGACAAGGGCAATGTGAGAGTAATGCTTTCCATCACACAGAGACAGCCTGCCCACCACTCAGTTTAACAAGCCAGTTGTTTAGGAAGCCTTATTTTTTTTTAATTTCAGTAACTATTTACTCTTTAAATCATCAGCTTTTGAATAAAATTCTCAAATCTTTTTCATATCAATGTGAAATTTCATACTTTTCCTTGAGATTTTAAAAGATCATTTTGTAACTGATATATGATGTCTTTAATAAAAATACTTTTAGAGAATATTTCCTTAAATTTATTTAAAAGTTTGGTTTAGAAATCCCTCTATATTCAGACCAATACAACTATAGAGGAAAATCATACCAGAAAGGAAGAAACAGGAGAAACTAATCCCTCTCCACCAAGGGAACCTGTTTACAAACCTTCCTGTTAATTTATTAGGATTAAAAAATATCAGACACAGCCAGGAAGTGGTGGTGCTCATCTTTAATCCCAGCACTTGGAAGGCAGAGGCAGGAGGATCTCTATGAGTTCGAGGCCAACATGGTCTACAGAGTGAGTTCCAGGACAGCGAGGACTGTTACACAGAGAAACCCTGTCGAAAGAAAGAAAGAAAGAAAGAAAGAAAGAAAGAAAGAAAGAAAGAAAGAAAGAAAGAAAGAAAGAAAGAGAGAGAGAGAGAGAGAGAGAGAGACAGAGAGAGAGAAAGAAAGAGGGAGGGAGGGATGGAGGGAGGGAGGGAGGGAGGGAGGGAGAGAGAGAGAGATGGGGTGGGTGAAGGAGACAGGGTGAGGGAGGGAGGAAGGAAGGAAGGAAGGAAAACCAAAACCAGGCAAACAAGCAACAACAAAACAAGAGCCAGACACACAGCTAAGCATATTCTGTGGGAATTCGGAAGTCAGAGGACAGGGAGATGGTCTTAAAAGGCTGAGAGCAAAGCAGATTAGGAAATAGGAAAATGGCATGAGCAGCCATCAGACTGGTAGCCACTCTGATGGCAGAAGGACAGGATACAGCCTTTCAAGCCTTCGTGGAAAAATACCACAGGCCACACATGCACACACAAACCAAAGTCCTCGTGTTCCTGTTCCCAACCAATCACACCCGTGGCCGGAACAGATGATCAGTTACGCATGATTCCACTAACGTCTCACACAGCCTTTCTGAAAACGTGACCGAAAATTGCCTGAAAGAGGAAGAAACTGAGCCCTAACCAAAGATGCCCAGGAATGTGGGACTGGTTTGGAATACAATGTGGGAAGGGAGCTGGAGAGATGGTCTGTGGTTAAGAGGCTTTGCTGATGTCCCGGAGGACGGGAGTGCGACTCCCAGACTTCACATCAGGTGGTATCACTGCTCGTACCCCAGCCTCAGGCCCTCTTCCAACCCTGCATGCATCGTACTCACACACACTCATGCATAGACACACATAATTTTATAAAATAATGAAAATAAAAACTGCTTTTTAAATACAGGAGGAGAAGAACCCCAACATGGTAAGTAGGTAGCAGGCCTAGAAACTAGCGAGTCCACGGCACAGCACATCAGAGACTCCGGGAAGTCAGTCACCCAGGAAGGAGAATTTCATGCAATAACTGCTGACCGAGAGGCTGGAAATCCTAGCGATGCTATTAATGCCTTCATTTCGCTTAGCAGAAAATGACTTGAAATTTCAAGTAAATTAAAATTCTCTAGAAGAGAAGGATTGTCTAACGCAAAGTAGCACACGTGAGACAACAAGGGCCTTGACGAGGCTTGCAATTCTCTTTCAGAGCAGCAGCCCCAACCTTCCTAATGCCGTGACCCTTAATACAGCCCCTCAAGCTGTGCTGACCCCAACCATGAAATCATTCGGTTGCTACTTCATAAGTGTAATTTTACTACTGTCATGAATAGTGATGTAAATATCTGTGTTTTCCAATGGTCTTAGGTCACCCCTGTTGAAAGGTTCATTTGACCCCAAACACTATTTTAGAGCAAGACAGCTTTAGGGCGCAGAACAGTCTCTTCTCAGGCTGAGCAGGTGGCTCTGTCAGTAACATGCTTGTTGTTCAAGCATGAGAGCCTCACCTCAAGCCCAGAGCCCTCATAAAAGGTCCGTGCTATGGTGTGAGCCTGCAGTCCTAGGAATGTATTATATATTTCTATTCTTGTTTAAGATAGTGTACCAATGCAGCTCATTTAAAAATCTAATGTACAGTTCTATTGCAAACTTGAAAACTATTAAGGATAATAAAGAAAGACAGGTTAATAGTCATCTATAACAATCAAACATATTTTAGGCATATTTTCAAGATAAAACAGATATATTTTAATAGTTAGGTTCAAATACTTCAGAGACCTATAGAATATATCATTTTAAATGTTTTAATAACATAAGGCTTTTTCATGACAAAGAGGGAGACTTCTGCTCCTAGAAGCACCAATTTACTTCTAAAAAGGATGATGGGCACTGAAGAAACTCCATGTGGAGTTTGCTTTCAACGTGGCAAAGCTAGCCACTGGGCAAAAAATCTGCCATTGCCTTAACTGCTGACATTATGGGGTCCAAACTGGACAAGCAGGGCACAAAGGAAAGGAACTGTCAAATTTTGCCAAAACAAGGTAGAATAGTTCTTTAAAATTCCTGAATCACAGAAAAGTCTGTTAGATACTCTAGGCCTGCAGGCTGAAGATGGATGCCCCAGAGTTACAGAGGAACCTTGGGGGACTGTCCAGGCAGCCAGATGTTTCTGTCATTTCTATAGTTTTAGAAGTTGCTTGCTCTGTACTTCCTGTTTACTCAGGTAATATTATATTCCTCTCAGATCTTTGATGGGGTTGAAGACTAGATAATTATAGTTACAGTTTTCCTAAGTTATGATAGGAAGTAAAATAGGCACAAAACTTTGGACTCACCAAAAGGTGATAGATAATGGAGTAATTTCTGGATTTGCCAAATACAAAGGGACTGGATATTGTGGATGTAATTCTTACTTGATAATTGTTCTTATTGTATATCGTTTCATTATGTTAATGTTGACACCTTTTCTTTTTAGCTAGACAATAACTGATAATTGTTCTTGTTGTATATAGTTTTACAATGTTAGTCAAAACCTTTCCTTTTTATTTAGACAAAAAGGGAGAAACGTGGGAGATTTGTTTGTGTTGTTGCTCCAAGACCGCTAATTGAGTTGGACCTTGGTTCAGAGGGCAGAGTCCACGTTCAGCTGGCTGGAATGGACCATAGAATTTCCTGGCTGACTCAGAGAAGATAGAGGGACACACAGGAGGACTAAAGAGGGGCCAAGAGCTGTGTGGGCTTTCAATCTGGGAAAGGGAAGAAGGTAAGGTGGTCGTTTATTTATGCTTGCATCTCTCATGTTTAGTCCCTAATATTTAACTACCAAGCTACATTTTTTTTTAGGCTTGAAATAGTATATATTCTTGTTATGATTTGTGTGTGTGTGGGTGCGTGCGTGCGTGCGCATGCGCACACACACGTTTGACATAGTCTCTCTGTTTAGAGCTTATTGTCCTGAAACTCACAATGTTGCCCAGGCTTGCCTTGAACACACACACACCTTTCTTCATGCAATGGCAAGTTATATAAATTAAACAAATAGAGTGGCCATTAGGTTATAGGTATCAAACACAGGTGTTAAGGGCTGCTAAGATGGTATTTGAATGGTTTGCTACATTTTTTAATGAAACAATAAAAGAAGTCGCAACAATGGAGTGCACACCTGTAATCCCAGCATTCAAGAGGTAGAGGCAGGAGGCTGCAGGAAGTTCAAGACCAACCTACCTTACATAGCAAGTTCTAAAACAGTCATGACCCTGTCTCCCAAAACCTAAAACTAAAATAAAATAAAAATAGACACAGAAACATAAAGGGCCCAAGAGCATCAAAACAATCTTCATTCCTTCCTTTTTTACTTATTTGTGTGTGTGCATGCACGTGTGTGTGTGTGGTGTGGTATGGTTACTACAGAAATAACCCAGGGCCTCATGAATGCAAGGCAGGTGCTCTGCCACTGAGCTACATTCCCAGTCCTACCAAAATGACACTTTAAAAATGTCTATTTTAATCACATTTACCTATTGAGTATGTGGGCATGTGTCAAAGCACCCAGAGGTTAGGAGACAACTTCCTGTGGTCCATCCTCTCCTGCTATGTGAGTCCCAAGGCGCAAACTGAGTGCATCAGGATTGGCGGCAAAAACTTTTACATACAGAGTCACACATTCACAGCAATCATTAAAAATTTTTTCTTTTATTTTTTGAGATCATAATATGATTACATCACTTCCCCAGTCCCTCCCTCCAAACTCTCCCATAACACTCCTCTCTACTTCTCTTTAAAATTCATGGCCTTGTTTTCAATCAACTGTGTTACAGGAATATCTGTATTTCTAAATATAACAAATGTTACCTTTTCCATGAAAGCTTTGTAAGTGTATAGGTTATGTTTACATTTATGGTCTGTGGTCCATTCTGTGTGTGATGTGAGGTTAATTTCCCCCCATGTGGAAGCCACCATTATTGACAGTATTCCTTTATTTAATTGAATTAGTACATTTATAGAAAATAGATCAATAATATATATTTCTAAATATAGCCCTCTTGGTCTATATAATGTCACTTACATGTATGTTTTCAGGACTGACCATTTGGTATTGGATAATCAATTGGTGAGACCGCTTCTGCTCCCAGTTTTCCTTGGTTGTCTGTAGTTCTTTACATAGGGCTGAGGCCTTGAGGTCTTTCCCTGCTCACTCTGACACGTCTACTGTTGCTGTCCCTGTTCAGCTCACATTTAGGCAGTCTTGGTGGTGACACCTTTCAGCTGTAGCTGTATGAAGAGACACCGTACCTCGTCCTCTGGCTCTTACAATCTTTCTGGCCCCTCTTTCTCAATGGTCTCTGAGCCCTAGGTCCAACGTTATTTAAAAACACCAAAAGTGCTTGCTGTGTGAGCATGAGAGCCTGAGTTGGCTTCCTGGGGCCCACGGAAAAGCCAGCTGTGATGCTGTGCACTTGTGCAGAGCAGAGACAGGTAGGTCCCTGGGCTTGGCCAGCCTGGTGGAAGCAATGAGTACCAAGAAAGACAGAGAGAGACCATCTCAACAATGGGGAGAGGTGTGACTGAAGAGACATCCGAGGTTAACACCTGGCCTCCACACACATGTACAGACATGAACACACATACACAATCTGCACACACCTCTATGTGCACACACACACAATCCGCATATATGTCCACATGCACACACACACACACAATCTGCAGAAAACAGATAGAGATTTATAGCTTATGCCATGCATATTTTAGAAAACTATATTAATCAAGACAGTGTAGTACTGGTACAATGCAAAATTAATTGATCAAGGAAACCACAGACATTCTAGAAACAGATCCATACTCTCATATTTTTAATTGATTTTCTGTAAATATACAAATCAATAGAGGAATACTGCTAATAATGGTGACATCTACATGGGGGGATTACAAAATGGACTATTGATATAAACATAACATAAACTTATAAAGCTCTCAGAAGAAAAAGAAGACCACTTTTGTTACCGTGTAGCTAGGCCAAGATTCTTCAGATAGGACACTAAAATCACAACTGATGGGCTATGATAAACTTCATTAAGTTTAAACAAGTCTCTTTCCTAAAAGATACTGTTAAGATCATCACTGGGACTGGAGAGATGGTTCAGTGGTTAAGAGCATCAGCTGCTCTTCCCGAGGAGCCAGGTTAAATTCCTGGTACCCACATGGAGGCCCACAATGGCCTCTAGTTCTAGGTCCAGGGAATTCAACACTTTCTTATGACCTCCTCAGGAACCAGGCACACATGTGATACACAAACATATGGAGGTAGACCGCTTATACACGTATTTTTTTAAATCAAATTTATGAGATATAGTGTCATTTCTCGATGTGGTGGTATACTGCCTATTATTCCAATGCTTGGGAGGTGGAAACAGAATCAGGAGTTCAAGACCACCCTAGGCTATATAACAATTTCAAAGCCAGCCTAAGTCACACAAGAAGACCCTGTTTCAAAGGCTTGACCTGTAACTCAGCGTCAAGGTGCTCTGCTAGCTTGCCCCCTCCCCTGTCGTACACTTTCTCCCTCCTTCCCAATTAGAATCCCTGCTCCCATCTCTCCATTCCCTCTTTATAGGAGCTGTCTCCCACTACAAAACCTATGTCAATCTAATCCCAGACCAGGTGAAGACACCACAGACAAAACAAAACCACAGACCAATATCCCTGAGGAACACGGATGGAAACAATCTCAATAAAATACTTGTAAACTGAATACAAGCGTCTATTAAAAAGACCATCCGCCATCAAAAGCAAGTTGGCTTTCTCCCAGTGGTCCAGGGGTGATTCAACAAAGGTAATAAATCATATAAGTGAATTTAAGGACCAAAGTCATGTGATCATGTCAATAGATGCAGAAAAGGACCCTTTATAAAACCCAACATCTTTCATAATAAAAGTACTAAGAAAACAGGACCAGAGGGAACATACCTCAACATAATAAAGGCTATATATGACAAAGAGTAATTACTTTTTTAAAAGCATTTGCATATTTCCATTGTCTTTAAATCTAAGCTAATAATCTAGAATTTCATGTGTACAATACACACTGGCATTGGTTTGAAACCTCATGCCGGTTTCGAACACTCCTTTGCTTGATTAAAACTCATTTATGTTTTCTTTTGTTGTCTACAACTGATTCATATCAAAGTCCATCTTTGGTCCTTCTGTGGGGACAGGACAAATCAGGCTCCCCCCATCCTGAGTGGCTGTGGAGTCCAAAGTCTGCCCCATGGCTTACCTGGGAATATGAAGGGCCCTGACCACAGAGAGAACCCACAAGTTCTACCTAAAGATAAAGATTGGGTCACTCACTGACCCTAAAGAAGAGCGGAACCAACCTCCTGTGATTGCTGGATTCAAACTCACACTCTGAGGTAGGGAGAAGTCCAAGTTCTCTCTACTGTCTGGAATAATTGTGGACTAAACATACGCTGAATCAGCTCAAACAGGAGCTCCAAGCGTCTGGTCCATGTCACGACCTCCACATGAAAAATTTTCACACGATTTGGAATGCAGAGCTGTTTGTGATCGTGCTTAAGACTTCTTGAGAGAAGCAGCAATTTTTAAATGCCAAACGCACGCTGTAAAACAAATCCTGACCTGGATGTACCCAACCAGTGTGAGGTATGATTCCAAGCGGTTATTGGAAGGTTTTATTAACAAGAGGAAGGCTACGGTACAAATCCCATAATGCCTCTGGGGTATCCTCTTCACCCAAGGCAACAGAGGCCGCTGGGGGCCCTGACATGATCTGCTAGGCATGAGTCACGGGGTCAGAATGTGAACAAGGACAAGGCAGACTTCAGGCCTTGGAGAAGGGAAGGGATGTTCTTGAAGCTTTTGTTTGCAGAGGCCTGGACCCAATGAAGACAGACAAGCAAACAGTGATTATCTGAGAGTAAGCAAACATGAAAGACAGACTAGACTCTCAGAAGACAAAATGTTAGACAGACAAATCTCCTAAGGACACCTGGGCACAGGATTAGCTCAGAAGATCAGAGCAAAGCTAAAACAGGCTAAGAACATGCTGCCACCTTTCCTTCCAGAGAAAGATCACTTACACCATTGTTTGCCAGGCTCAGTGAAGTGTACCTATAACCCCAGCACTCGGGACATGTTCAAGGCCTGCCCAAACTACGTGAGGCCCTGTCTCAAGAACCAAAGTAAATTATTAATTAATAAAATACCTTAGTTTATGTAGGTATCTTCAAAAACATGAAATATGTTGTTTTATGCACAGGAGAACAAGCGGCAAGGGCACAGTGGAAGGTAACAGTGGGAAAACAGATCAATTTGTTAATACATTTCATTGAATTATTTCTCAGGGGGAAAGCCAAAGGTTGGGTTTATTCTGAAACTTCCAATCCATGGGAGTCGTCGCTCTTTGTCTAAAATTTTGCATCAATTGAGGTCTTTAAATCTCAATCTCCAGCAATGGAAGCCTACAGTCTCCTCTCACTCAAAATCTGGCCATCAGAAAGAAGCTGAGCATCTGCTGTGTAAAAATAATATACATTTGGATAAGGACAGGGGAGCAGCAACCACGTCCAATCAGTACAGCAGGCGGTGAAGGGCGGGAAGCCCTTGGGTGTTCCATGCATTTACACAAAGCCCTCTTTCTAGGGTCGACATCATCCCACCCCTTCCAAGGTTCCCTCTCTCACCTAGGTCTCATCAACAGTGCACTTCCCTAGGGTTTCATTATCCCAGCTCTAATTTGTTATAAGAGGGTAGCCTGCTGCCTGATTCATTACCTCTGAGTTTGTTCAACTAAACAACCAAAACCCCATGGAAAACCAAAGCAACCTCTCCCTGACTTCCAGGAAGCCTTCAGAGCTGCATTAAGAGGTTTTCAGGTGTGCAAAAGGCGTGTTGCAGACCTCCTGGTGCTATAGCAGGAAAGTAATACATACTGTCTATGTAGTAATACACGCTATCTATGTAGTAAAACATGCTATCTGTGTAGTAATACACGCTATCTATGTAGTAACACACGCTATCTATGTACTAACACATGCTATCTATGTAGTAACACATGCTATCTATGTAGTAACACACGCTATCTATGTAGTAAAACATGCTATCTATGTAGTAATACACGCTATCTATGTAGTAACACATGCTATCTATGTAGTAACACA
>JABTXL010017767.1:11534576-11547514 GCA_025134845.1 Neodon shergylaensis
AAGAAGAAGAAGAAGAAGAAGAAGAAGAAGAAGAAGAAGAAGAAGAAGAAGAAGAAGAAGAAAGTTTACTGACCATGCATCAAATCTTCAGTCTAAAAGACAGCATTCAGGAACATACTATGGTGGTGGGGGGGGAGGCGGTGTGCACGTGTGTGAAAGATGGCAGACAGGTATGCTGGTCAGAAGGTGTTCATCATGATTCTGAAAGGGGGGGCACTCAGTAGGACCTGGGACTCACCAGCTAACTGAGGCTGGCAGTCCAACAAGCCCCAGGGACCTGCCTGTCTCCACTGCCCCGGTGCTGGGATCACACATTAGCTGATCTGCTTCCTGTGAGTTCTAAGGATTGAACTGGGGACCCTCAGGACCTCACTAAGCATCCCCTTCACCAGCTTGGTTGGCTAGCTCTCACCAGAAATGCGCATTTTAAGGCCCCAAGTTCTATACTCCTCAGTAGCCCTGGATTTAAGAAGCATGCAATCTGGAAATTGTTACAAATCCCACTTGTAACAATGACAAAATGGTAGATTGGCAAAAACAGGCCACAGGCGTATGTGCACATGCATGTTCTCTGCAGCCTAATTTATACAAAGCATACAGCAAAAGGGAATGAAGAATTAAAAAATAAATAAAACCACAAAAACCTCCCAAAGCATAAATATGCCACCACCATTGATAAAGGGCTGGCAGGACTGCTTAGCTGGCATGGCACACACCCAAAGTAGATTACCACACTAAAGAATGAAGTAGCCTGCTAGGGAGATGGCCCAGGGGGGAAAGAGTTTACCATGGATATAAAAGACCTGCATTTGGATCCCCAGCTTACAAAAAGCAGGGCCGTCCTGAAATCCCAGAGCTAGAAGGCAATGACAGGAGGAACTGGGCTCCGTGAGAGATCCTTTCTCAAACATTCAGGTACAAAGGGGTCAGGCAATGGCATCTGGCTTCCACATATGCATACGGGGAACACACAAGCAGATCCCATACACGAAGAGAAGCAAAGGAAGTTCAAGGTGGCGCAGAGAGTATCGTCCCTCACTCCCCGGGGGAGCACAACAGAGCTAGGCTGAGATGCTCTGGCTGGAGAGGGAAGCCTTAGCAAGGCTGTGAAGATGTCAACAATGTATCATCTTTCCGGTGTGTGAAACTAATGTCTGTGAAGTGTATGACTTCATGACTTGTAAGATGTTCTAGAGAGCAGGCGTGGAGACTGGGGGTTTCTACAAAACAAAGCAGTTGTTATGGGTACCACAGAAAGCTGTTTTCTGAGTTACCACAAAGAGCCTTCATTTCGCTGAAGAGCAAAAAAGGTTCTGCAAGTTACAGAGGGTCAGCTCTGTCTGCTTGGCAGAACACATTAAGTGAGAATTCATGTAAAGAAGGGAAAGAAACAAATCCTTGAAATTTTACAGGGTGCCCAAATTTCAGCAACAAAATCTTTGCTTCCTTCGGTAGGCTGGCACACTCCAGAGTCTGAACAAGCCAGTAGGATCCTGACTTCCTCTCTACAGTGAGCCTGCCAGACTTAAGATAAATACAGTCACTGTCTAGACAACAATAAAGAATTCACCATGACAAAGACAGTTTTACTTCGAAAACGAGATAATTTTTCAAGTGACAATATGAACTTGGGTTTTTCTGTTGTTTTGGGTTTGCTCTTGGGATTTGTGATGTATGTGTGTGTGTTTACATTATTTGTTTATTTATTTTATATGTAGCAGTGTTTTGTCAGCATGCAAGTCTGTGCACCATGTGTGTGCAGTACCTGCAAAGGCCAGAAGAGGGCATCAGATCTGCGGAACTGCAGTCACAGATCATTATGAGCTATCATGTGGGTGCTGGGAATCGAACCTAAGCCCTTTGGAAGAGCACCAGTGTTGCTAACCACTGAGCATCTCCTTAGCCCTTCTATTGTATTCTGACACAGTATTTTAAATTATTTAGTTATTTCACTGTGCATGTGTGTTGTGTGTGTGTGTTGTGTGTGTATGGTGTGTGCGGTGTGTGTGTGGTATGTGTGTTTGTGTGGTGTGTTTGTGTGTGTGTGTGCATGTGGTGTGTTTGTGTGGTGTATTTGTGTGTGTGTAAGCATGCACATGTCACAGTCCCAGTGTGGAAGTCAGAGAACACTTTGTGAGAATTGACGATCCCTTCAGGACATCTTGTAGCTCAATGAATATTTCCAAAGTCAGATATGAAACGCAGACAACCTACAGCAAAAGTAAAACGCATTTCTCTGTCATCCACAAATCGGAAATGCTTTTCATCGTCAGTTATACAGTGTAAATTGCTCGCCTATGTTGGCGGGGCTAGATGCCAACTTTACGGTATATACACAGATAAATTCCAGTTGGACTTAAATTTTTAATAGGGAAAACTAAACTAGAATGGAGCAGCACACATCTGTGCTCACAACACTTGGAAGGTGGGAGTGAGAGCTTGGAGAGTTCAAGTTCACCCACAGCGAAATAGTGAGTTGGAGGCCAGCATAGGCAACATGAGATCTCTCCCCATCAGAAAAAAACCCACAAAGAAAGACAAAACTGGAAAGAATATAAAATGGCTTTAATTATCTCAAAGTAAAATAATAATTTCTTATTAGGGACCAAATAGTTCCTATCATAAAGGAAAAAATATTTCAAACCACTGACTACATTAAAATTTAAAATTTTTGTTAAGAAAAACTCCTACCACAAAGAGAAGTAAATTAGAAGATATGTCAAATATATAACTGACTACATGCATGGGGGTGGGACACATGTGTGCCTGGGCATGTGTGTGGAGGTCAGAGGACAACCTGTAGGAGTCAGTTTTTTCCTTACACCAAGGAGTTCAGTGGATTGAACTCAAGTTGCCAAGCTTAGCAGCATTGCCTTTACCCACTGGGCCATCTTCCTGGGTCTACACATTTTCCACAGGAAAATATAGAAAGATATAAATAGGTCATTCACAAAACAGGAAAAACCAATAAGCCTAAATACAGGAAAAGGTGTGCTGAGTTTCCTGAGACAACATGTCCATCTTGGAAACAAGTTCCGTAAGTTGTAGGGAGTTAAGCGGGGAGCTAAGCAGCAGAATGGTCCATTCCACTCAGCAAGCACTCATTAAGCTCAGGAAGGAAACAACTCAATAGTATCAGGAAGTCCTTGAAACTGAACAAATTCACCAGGACCTCCTCTCCCCAAGGATATATAAGTCCCATGGACTGCTGAGAGACTCCCAGACAAGCTGAGCTGTCTAGAAGAACAGAGAGCCACTTGGCTGCCGGAAGAGGGTCAAACCATCTGAGAGGGAAAGGACCCTCTCCAACCTGCTGAGCTGCCTGTAGGCCATGCAGCGTGCTCCAGGTTTCCAGCTTTCATCGGCTTCCACGCATGCTGGGGTGGGTGGGCTTTGGCAGTGCGGCTGTCATTGAGTCTTTTCTGCATTCTGGAAGTAACCCGTCACTCATATCCCTATAAGCAACCCCAATAAATCCTGTTGATTCAACAAATTGGACTTTGGTGGTATCCATACTCTGGTTTGTTGGTCCCTATGTGGGGTGAGCGGACATTTGTTCACATCTCCCTGGGAGTAGAGTCACATAACACATTGTTCAGGCTCTTCAGCATCTGGGAAATGCCCATTAAAACTGGGGTGAGCTATTACTCCACACTCAAGTCCGATGAGGCCAGAGTTGGTTTCGTGGAGGAGACTGTTTTAACACTGTGGGTAAGATAAACCTACACAAGTACTTTGGAGGACAAAGTGTGAGGATCTGGTGACAGGGAAGACCACCAGCCCAAACCCCAGGGGTTCCCCTTGGTCTGTTCACCCCGCTTCGGGGTACACAGTGAGACTGTTCAGTGAGTCACAGAGGCAAGAAAATGGAGCGATGGGGACGCTAAACATCCACCAGCAGAGAGAACAGACAGATTCTGACAGCCGGAAACATCACGACCCGCTTATTACCCAACTTCTTCTGAAGCCAGAGGATCGCAGGAGCCTAGGCGTTTGGGGCCAGCCTAGATAACATAGTGAAAAGGTCTTTCCTTAAAAATTAACAAAGGAAGCGTGGGGGAGGGAGGGAGGAACGGGTAGACAGGAATGGACTATAGAAACATGTATGAACATGATTAATCTCAGACAGAGGAAGAAGAAAGGGGGCTGGGGAGAAAGCTGTGTAGCTGTGTGTGCTCCTACGCTGGGGTAAAATCACTCAAGCCATTGACATACAGTGTGTGTTGGTTGGCACACAGACGGAAACCCTTTGGAAACATGGCAGTGGTAATAATAAATTCAAGAGAGTAAGATATTCCTTCTGGAGACAGGAGACTATAGACTTGTAGGAGGGTCCTGTCGAGGAATTCAATCATTTTTAAAAATGTCAAAGCCAGGGTAGCAAAACTGGAGAATGGTGCACAGCAAGGTGCATGCCTGGCAGTTCCCGTTCTTTCCTGCGTTCCATGCACTTACTTTGAGGTGTTTGTGATGTGATGATTTCAGCTGTGGTGAGGAGGACTCCGTGTCTGCTCGGACGGCACCGCTCTGCCCCACATGGTACCTTCCGATGTACTGAAATGTAGCAGCAACACGGACATCTAAGCGCCTTTCACACTGCGCCTCAATTCCTCCCTGGCCCGTCGAGGAAATCCTCGACTAAGGTGTCTCAATTTGCAAATGGCAGGGCAAACTATGACCGCGGGATGACTCCAAAGGGAACACCGTCTGTTTGCTCTCTGTTCTCAAGTGGCAAAGTATACAGGGATTCCAGGCTGGCCCCGCACTGCCGCCCTGGCCCCGGAGCTGACACCCTCAAACTCCAGAACACCCGAGGAAACACAGTCCCTTAGAAAATAGAAAAGATTCTGTTCCATCGGGACTGGAGCTAAATAAAAATGTGCCGAGAGGACCAGAAGTTGACATAACTTACACCGTCTGATTCCCAAAGTGAAACAAAAGGACCAGGGAATATTTAAGACCTTAACCGTGAGTCCTATAAACTGCCTTCGGGATATGTGGGCAACAGCGGAGCTCAGCTTAGAGACAGCAGCAACCTCAGGGTGTTTCTTAAACCCAAGCCTGAGAAAGTGAGATTGAGACTCTATTATGGGGAACAAGGAGCCAGCATTTTGACGAACCCGCTTCTGACCACTGTGCCCTCTGGCCGGCTGGCCAACCCGTTAGGTCAATTATTAGCGAAACTCTGCGCCAGCGAAAGAGTCACAGTTTCCCGGCGCTGCTAGCTGCTTCCCTGGAATACGCGCTCTGAGACCAGAAGTGGCCCATCAATAGACGCATCCAAATAAAACAACCTATTTCAGTAGTTTTCCATCCTCCGTCAGAAAACGGCTGTGCTGTTTATATAGCAAGTCGTGTTTCTTTTCTAAATTAACGTGTGTGCAAGGGATGTGCTCCTTGACGGGAAATGTGGGATATAATTAGCTGTTTCCTATACCGAGCACCCCATCCCACCTCCAGACGAACCGCTGAGCTGCGATCAGTCACCACAGTGTGCCGAGACTCAGCCCAGATGCTTTATATAACTGAGCCATAAATTAAACAAATGCAAGTGAGTTTATATAAATGCACAGGCAACCCACAGGACGAGCGTGCACCTCTATCGATGCACAGCCGGATTTCTAGGTAAACCTATCTCTACGTAGGCTCAGCTCATCTTTCCAGCCTTTGTTTCTGAACTAGAGGACACATGCCACCGTCCAGTCTTTAAGTGCTCTGAAGACTCTTTGGTGGAATTCACTGACTTGGGAAGTTGAGAAGCCAGCATTGCTATAGAATTCTAGAACACAGCTATTGCCACAAAAGACACCTTGTATCGATTATATTGACAATCAACCCCTATTCCTCCCTCCCTTGTCTACTGCCTGTTTCTATTCTGGGTATTTTCCAGCCATGACGTTGGTAAGGCTCATGACATTGGTTTCTAGTCTCACCAAGCAAGCTCCATGCCTATTGTAGCATGTATCAAGACTTCATTGCTTCTATTACTAAGTATCACACCACGTGTGTACATAGCATTCTGTTTCTCTATTCACCACTGTAGCGCACCATGCCCGTCTGTGCTCTATGCACTACCATACAGCTCGTGAACCAAGCAAGGGGCTGGAGATTGAAACACACACAAAGACTCACAGACAGAGACATGGGTCATCCTTGATGCCAGAAGCCTTGAAACAGGAATGCCCCATGAATGCCCCCTTTATTGTGTACCAAAGCTGCTTATATAGAGATACTTAACTAATAGCCATGCCCCAGCCAAACCCACCAGAAACCACTCCCCTGCCATCAGGAACTCCTGAGGGTCTTGTGCTCAGAGCAGCTGTAAGCATTACAAGTTGTTTACCAGAAATTCAGGATCTGGGGGTTCACAGCTCCCAACACACCACTGTATAAATCCTGAGTCATTTCAAGCATCTTTGCTCTCCTGAATACATTTACAGACAAATTGTGTGTTTTGTGTGCACATGACACGTGTGTGCAGGTACACATGTACCCATGTGTATGGAGGTCAGAGGATAACCTCTGCTGGCACACCCTTGTTTTGGCTACTTTGTTCACTAGTATGGATGTTTGTAGACAGTGTCTCCAACTGACCCTGTCTAAGGCACCTGGACAGTGAGCTGGGACCCACCTCCCTTGCCTCTTCTCCACAGTGCTGGATTGAAGGCATGCACCTCCACACCTGGTGCTGGGGATCCGACTCAAGTCTTTGTGAAGTCAGCAGGCAGTCTACCCACCTGAGCCCTCCACAGACCCAGGTACACCCAAGGCTAACATTCATCTCCCTCAGTCTGTGGAGTTGCATTCATCTAGTATAAATGTGATAACAAGGAACGGGCTAGAACCACTTATTATATGATACGACTCCTGAAAGCCAGGCAGGTCCATATTGCACAGGGCCATGAAAGTGTGAACAAGGTCATTTAGAAGCATTTGGAGCAGGGTCAGGCACCACTTTGGTGATCATTTTGGAGGAGTGGGTGGCACAAGTTGGGTACTGATGGTATAAGGGCTGGCATGAGAGAACAGAGAGGTGGAGCCTCAATTAAAGGGGGATGGAAAGGATCCTGAATCCTTCTGAACTGGTTAGAAACATAAAGTAGATTTTCAATACCATGTCTGTCAGGACAGAAACACTGTGAGTCAAAGCTCACACAACTCTGTGCCCTCTAATTTAGCCCCTGCAATGCTGCACCCCAAGCAAAAACATGCCCTTTGAAGATCGAAAGTTTAGTCTCTGGGATTAATTTAATCAGCCATACTAAGCACTTTAAAAGTCAGACTTCTTGTAGCATGCTGGGCTGAAGTTGTTTGTTGGCATTCTGAACTGGAAGCGGCTGTGAGGAATTCTCGGAGATGTCACACCCCATTTTCTTCAGCATCCTAGGAATGACCACAAGTGGTGTCTGGGAGAGCTGACTTACAACATTTTATAATTAGATAAAGGACTCGTTTGTTCCCAATCACTAACATGCTCCATGGGGCTTCTAAACCCAACTCATGTCAGAAAGAAGCTGTAGTGGTTTGAATGTACTGGTCCCTATAAGGCCATAGGGAGTGGCACTATTAGGAGGTGTGGTTTTGTTGCATTAAGTATGGCCTTGTTGGAAGAAGTACATCACTATGGGGTGGGCTTTGAGGTCTCACATATGCGCAAACCACACCCAGTTCCCAGTTCACTTACTGTTTCCTTTGGATCAAGATGTAGAGTTCTCAGCTTCTTCTCCAGCACCACGTCTGCCTGCATGTGGTCATGTTCTACCATGATGATAATGGGATGAACCTCTGAAAGTGTAAGCCACCCCAATTAAGTGTTTTCCTTTATAAGAGTTGCTGTAGTCATGGTGTCTAGTCACAGCAATAGAAACCCTAACTAAGGCACATGTGTTTGGGTGGAACTTTCCATTCCAGGCCCCCTCCCATGGGAGTTGCCGAAGTCCAGACTCCACCTCCGAGAAAGCCCGCCCAACAGTGACCCCTCCCCAGAGAGGGTCAAGACCACTCCCACAGGCTATTTAAATTGCCCCCCAGAGAACAAATACATGGTCTTTCCGGTTCTCTTTTCCCCTCTCCATGGTTTCCCGGTCTTTCTTCCTGGGGGACCTGCCCCCCACACACACACACCAAGCACTGGTGTCCATTAAACCTGGTCTTTTTCTAATTCAGTTTGATTTGGTCTGATTTGGATTATTGCGTCGGCAGAGAGGCTTAATGGGCCATAACAACTTTTCAACAGTCCTTCTGCTTCTGTCTTCAGCACCTCATCATCTGTTTCTCTGTCAACAATACCTGTCTCAGGCCCTGACACTTCTAGGGGTCTTGATGTTGTCCACACTAATCTCATGTTCTCAGGCTTCAGCGATCTTCCTGCCTCTGCCTCCCCAACTGCTGGGACTAAAGACAGGTGCCATGAAGCCTGGCTTAGGACCATGACTGTACTACCTAGACTCAGTTTACCCCACCACAGCTCACTACTTTGGCCTCACCTAACCCAGCCTGTATCTGGTCCTCCACCAAATGCCCCATAAATACCATTAAAACGATGGACTCCAGCTGCTCAGAAACATTCCAGTGGCTTCCTCTTCACCCAGGGAAGACCACACTCCAGCGGTTCACACTCCGCCTTTCACAGAACAGTCCGTGCCCTGCTCTCCAGCCCTCCTGAGAGCGGCTCAGTCTCCTTAGATCTTCATTCTGGTCAAATCGGGCTTCTGTCTCTCCACATGATTCCTGTACCCTCCCAGCTCACGTTCTGACCCCATCTTCTACTAGAAGGCACTCTTCCCCCTCACGGTTTTCCCAATCCTGTCAGTCCATGAGGTCCCTCTCAACCATGTGTGGAAAGAGTCTTTCTGGTCCATGGGGCTCATGCTGATGTCACAGGGTTGCCTGCAGGATATGACTTGTTCCAGCAGGCTGCATCAGAATACTGGTTACTGGGTTTTCAAAAGGGTTCAAGTTGAGCCTTGTGACTGCAGGACAGGTTTCCTGAGGGTGAACTTTGGCATGACTCTCACTGGGCCGACAACAGCACCTTCCGGCTGGTAAAAATATAGCAAATACTTAATAACCAAGTAAATATACTAAAAAGATTTGGAAGGTTCTTGGTAGCAATAGTTTTTTCAAACATTTTATTTCATCTTTCTGCCTCGGTCTCTGTGTGTGTGTGTGTGTCTCTCTCTCTCTGTGTGTTTGTATGTTTGTGTACAGTCAGATCATATGTGTGGAAGTCAGGGAACTCATGCGAACCAGTTCTTTCCTTCTGTCATGCATGAATCGGGGACTGAACTCAGGTTATTGAGCTTGGTACCAAGTTCCTTTACCTACCGAGCCATGTCACCGACCCCAGACTAGCCTTTAAGTGGACACGTTCCCTACACTAATTCCAGAGAGGATGCAGAGCTTTTAAAAGACCACATACAACACATACGAGTTAGCATGTACCACTTGCGACTTCATCTTTGCCTACATGTACACAGTGACTTCTAGATTCCTCAGATATCCAGAGATACTATATAGTCTAGAAGCCCCGATTCTAAGTATTTCCCCATGATTCATGCTACTGAAGCCCGCTGTTACTTCATATACTTGTACCTGGCAAAGGGAATGACAAGTCGAGAGATAGTCACACTTATATTTGAGACAACACGGAGTTGTCTCAGTATAATGTCTTTAGTGCTAACCAAGTACTGAGACCATCATTTTGAAGGTCAACAAGAAGATCCTATTTCTAATATGTTCTAAGGATTTAGGAGCCAGATGGAATCTCTTAATAACTGTGCTGATCCTAGAATTAAAAATGTTCAGGTAAGCTGGGCATGGTAGCACATGGCAGTAATTACAGATTCAGGAGGCAGAAGCAGGACTGACACAAGTTCAAGGCCAGCCTGATCTGCGTGGTAAGTTCCAGGCCAGATAAGATTGCGAGGTAAGACATTCTCCCAAATAACCAAACAAATGAAACACTGAGGTAAAAGTGCTGGCAAAAAGCCAGAATCTGATAAGCCAAGGGTAATTACAGCCCCGCGTGTGCCTCTGGCCTCAAGGACATCAGGGGAGGAAGATTATGAGTCAAAACTAACCTCTCGCTCCTACACCAGGAGGCTGCCCTTATTACCATTCACAGGGCAGTGTTGCCTCTAAACCTGCCGGTGCGGCAACAACCTTACAAAGTGTGCCTCAGAAGATCTGGACTTTCCATAGAAGGATATTTGACAGGGGGTAGGTAGATTCTTCTAGAACCATTTACTTGACCTTAAGTGCCCCCTACTCAGGAACCAGAAAGTACTGACTGGGTTTGAAGTTCACTATGGCACCATCTGTCACCTATGAAGAAGAGCCTGGCCCTGGGGCAGGAGATGAAACAAGAGTATTGCTTGCATTAAGCAAAGACTTCATAAAAAAGATTGCAATAAATGGGTTGCAGTGACTTAATCCTCATTGCAATTCAAGGGTTGATTACCAAGCCAAGGCAAACAGAAACAAATTCAATAAGAGCCTTGGCTCCCAGGGTTGTATATTAAAAATAACAGCCCTGAGCTACAATTTCAGTGCCTGCTTTAAAAGTAATAAAACCAACCACCACACATATTTACCAACCATTACTTACAACAAAGGAGGTGTGTATAGTAGGGAAAATACAAAAGGCCCATCAGGGACCACTATCCAAGCATAGATCTAGAGACTCATTGAGATCAGCAGTACACAAGTGACCTAAAGTATCAAATGCCCTTAGATCTAATGACCACCATGGGGACAGAGCGCGCTTCCAACTGGGCATCTCCACACACCTGGCTTAATGCCAGGAGGTTAAATCAGATGCATCTGAAATAGCTTCAAATTATGCGTTCCCGGAGACGAGAGAATCTCTGCAAAGAAGAAGGTGCCTGGCATGTCCTAGACCCATCTGTGGGAATGTTCCAGATCCCCCTGCAGGAGTATAGCAGCTAGCACCAGCAGGAATTAAAACGAGGTCGAAAATACAAGGGTCTTAAGAGATATAGGAAGAATTTCTTTTTGAAATTTTTGATTTGCTGTTGTAGTTAGGGTCACTATTGCTGTGATGAAACACCATGACAAAAAGCAACTTGGGGAGGGAATGCTTTATTTCACTCATAATCCTAAAATACAGTTCATCTTCAATAGCAGTAAGGGCAGGAATTCAAGCAAGGCAGAAACCTGGAGGCAGGAGCTGATGCAGAGGCCATGGAAGGGTGCTGCTTACTGACTTGCTCAGCTTGGTTCTCTTATAGGACCCAGAATACCAGCCCAGGATTGACATCATCTACCATGGGTTGGGCCCATCGATCACTAATTAACAAAATGCCACTAAGTTAAATAGGAAATAAGTTCAGTGTAAACGGAGACTGCTCTTTCGTTCATGGCCACCGAGACCTGAATAATCACACAGAAATTATTAATTACAACGCTGTTTGTCCAATAGCTTAGGCATATTCGTAGCTAGCTCTTACATTCTAAATTAACCCATTTCTATTAATCTATGTACTTCCACGAGGCTGTAGCTTACCAGAAAGGTTCTGGTGTCCTTCGGCAGCTACCTGGCATCTGCCTTGACTCTGCCTACTCTTTCTCTATATTTCTTCTAGCCTGGCTATATTCTGCCCTGCCATAGGTCAAAGCAGCTTCTTTATTAATCAATGGCAATAAAACATATTCACAGCATACAGAGGGGAATCCCACATCAGGTTGGGTTTTGTTTGTTTGTTTTGTTTTTCAAGACAGGGTTTCTCTGTTTAGCCCTGACTGTCCAGGAACTTGCTCCGTAGACCAGGCTGGCCTTGAACCTAGAGACCCAGCCCTACAGCTGGGCTCTTACTGGGGTATTTTTTCAATTGAGGTTTCCTCCTTTCAGATAACTCCATCTAGAGAAGTGTTTACATACAATTAGCCAGTATGCCTACTAAGTTAACTCAGACCCTTTTCTCTTTTTTTTACTTTTTTTTTAATTTTTTTTAAGTTTTTCGAGACAGGGTTTCTCTGTAGCTTTGGAGCCTGTCCTGGCACTAGCTCTTGTAGACCAGGCTGGCCTCGAACTCACAGAGATACGCCTGCCTCTGCCTCCCGAGTGCTGGGATTAAAGGCATGCGCCACCACCGCCCAGCTCCCTTTTCTCTTTTTATTTATTTGTCTTTCTTTCTTCATTTTTGTTGCTGTTGTTGTACTCCTGTATGTGTATCTGTGTTACTGTGCTGTGTGTGTATGTGTGTATGCATATTTGCATGTGAGTAGGTACATGTGAGTAGGGAGCATAAGTGTGTGTGTCTGTGTGCGTGTGCATATGGGGGCACATGCATGTGTGTGCATATATGCACATGTATGTACTTGTATGTGGATACACATATGTGTACATACCACATGTTGATGTCAGTATTTTCCCCACTGATCTTCACTTTGTTTATTGAAAAGTCTCTCTCTGAAGCTGGTAGATGCAGCCAGCTTTACTAATCAGCTTGCTCCAGGGGCCCCCTGTCCTCATCTCCTGAGGACTGGGATTGCAGATGGGCCACCACTCCCGCCCAACTTCCTTGTGGGTTCTTGTGATCCAAATTCAAGTCCTCTTGTTTGCTTGCAAGCAAGTGCTTTGTTTGTTGGGCCATCCCTAGGCCCTCTAGGCCCCCGTCTTCCTTAAATTCTGAGCCTCTATTATCCTCAGTTCTTGTTTAATACAAGGGAAGGTCAAATTTCAAATCTCCCTTAACACAAACCAGGCCTCAATTCTGACCCTGTTTATTCCTCCTCCTAACTGCAGGAAAGTTCTAACCTTCTATGATGAACAGGCACCAAAACAAATCAGAAAACATCATTTTCAAAAACTTTCATCTCACATCAGGATAAAGAACCACAAAGACTAAAGACAGAATTCTAGGTCAAACGGTGAAGGGTCTCTCTAAAGACAGAGTTCTAGATCAGACGGTGAA
>JABTXL010017767.1:11547524-11571874 GCA_025134845.1 Neodon shergylaensis
GAGTTCTAGGTCAGACGGTGAAGGGTCTCGCTAAAGACAGAGTTCTAAGCCAGGCCATGAAAGGGTCTCTAAATACCGTTGCTACACCATAGAGAAAACATTTAGAGAGATCCAAATGACTGTGGTCTTAGTGAACAATGAATAAAAGAAATTGTGTATTCACATGGTAAAACAACATCTCTCCAACATTAGTTCAAACTTTAGCATCTAAAATGCCCTGATAGCACGGAGGATGTCCAAGACTTAGAGGAACAGTGAATTTTAGAAATTCCAACTTTAATCTTCTATTTACAGCCTACAAACTAGTCCGTAGTGTGTAGAGCTGATAGATCAAGAAGGTAAGTTAGGAGTAGGAGGCAGAACCAGCGCAGACTGTGCACTAAACGCCTCTCAAGACTGCATTCTAAAGTTAATTATTGAAGGAAAGTAATCTAGACTCTTCAGGGTTACCTTCTTGGCAAACATCATTATTTCAAAATACTACTTCTGGCTTTAGAGCAATTGAAGCAGGATGATGTTCTCTTCAGTGAGTGCTGCCTGGTCTTTTGCTTTGTATCATAGAGGCACATTAATTTAACTTTCCTGATTTCTTGAATCACAGAAGCAAGGAAGAAAGATAGTTATATGGAAAATGAACATGCTAAAGACATTTTTTTTGCCATCAGAAACTTAAACCCATTAGAAATGGCAATTCCACACTTTAATCCAGATGGCTAAATGCCAACCTGATTGGCATTCAAACAATGTTAAGCCCTTGTTTCAATGCTAGGAAATAAACTAAATACCTCAAGGCTTAAGGAAACTCAACTCAGCTCCCAGACATACATCTATTAGAAAAATAAAGTAAAAAGAAGCAACAGATGTTCTGCCCTTGAACACAACAGGTACATTCCCTGTTTTCAACTGGAATCATGATAATCATTTCTTTAACGACAAACCTTTTCACATTGAATTTTTCCTTAATTAGAACACAAAACATTTGTACAGTAGAGAGGTCTCAGCAAAATGGTAACAATCCTTCCAGGCTGCCATGGAAACGAGTCTGACAGCAGAGAAGTGACCACACATCTGTATGAGTCTTAACTAAGTCTGGCAAACGCCAGCACATGCCTGAATATTTTAATAGTGCCTATTTGTTAATCATTAGTAAGAAGCACTTTGGAGAACAGACATGCTAAGCTTCTCACACATGAAGCTTTAAAGCCTGCAGAAAGCAGGGGCAGGCACAAAGCGGACAGTTGCATGTGTCACCAGAGTTTTGCTCTTGTGACACACTCCCTCGGGGACTTTCTCCTATTATTTTGTTTAGTGCAGTGTGGAAACTATCCTGGGAGACATCCACCACTTCCCTGGGAAGGCTTTTTTACTCTACCCAGGAGGAAATCTGGGCATTATTAAATCCTAACTCCTACACATCCTCCTGTGGGACTTGTTCAAATGGAAAATTGTGAGTGCGGAAGTGTCTGTGCTCTCTTGATCGTGTTCATAGGAAGACTGGTGCTCTACCAGACACCGTGGCTGTGCACCCTTAGATACAGAAAGTGCCTGAGGCCACTGAGGACTCCAAACCCCACAGACAGGCGTCAAAGCATGCCCATTACAGAGACTCGCTTCTGAATTGTGTGCAGAGATGATGAACACCAACAGTGAAGATTATGATGACACACCGTGAGAAAGCTGTGTGAGTGTGGTTGCTTTCCCTCTCAAAAAAGTTTTTCTGTCTGTTTACCCCCTCACCAGAAGGATGTTTTATGACTTCTGTCTGTTTACCCCCTCACCAGAAGGATGTTTTATGACTTGTCTCTGGTGTACCTGCATTGGCAACAAAACCAGCATTCTTATGTTTGGGGACCATTATTAAGGAAAATAAGGATTCTGTGAGCACACACTTTGCCATCCCCCAAGAATCACTCTATTAATAAATACAGCCACTGAATGATGAACAGGAAGGTAGCATAACCAGTATGGACATGCTAGGCAAAGGGAAGAACATATCCCAGGCAGGGTGAAGGACAACATGAGATCTCAGGAGAAAGGCACACAACTCAAAACTCATGAATGATTCTAGAATTTTCCATTTTCCTGTTTTGAACTGAAATTGACTATAGAAAGAGAGCACACAGAAAACGGAGATCATGGTATATGACAGATGGTCAGGTCCAGTTACGGTTTTAGCACAACATGCGGCTACTCTAACTATATAGAAGTTCACTGAGTTGTATAGTCATTGTGTTTGGCTAATTTGGGAGTGTGTGTGTTGGTGTAGGGGGTTGTCCTGTGTGTATTTTTGCAATGTTTTTATATAATAAATTTTAAATTAAATAAAAATTTTCAATGTTTAAAAAATAAAATAACATGTAAGGTCAAACAATAAGATTTTTATTTGTTGTTCCCTACATCTTACACAGATTGTACACAGATTGTTCTAAATTAAAATCCAGAAAGGATGAGGATAACTTTACCAGCTGCTAGGGGAAGTCCAAAATGATAAATAATGAATTAAAAAATAAAAATTAAAGCTTCCAGGAAAATAAGGTGAGGATCTCACTTTAAATGGCAGTACACCAGTCATTGGAATGCTACCCAGCTGTAAAATGGATCCTGTAGGTTTGGGAGACCTAGAGCCTTACTTACGGATTAACCTAACAAAATGTAAGTACAAGCGAATTGCAGTTTCATTGGCTACATTATGTCAAGTACGACTTCTGGACTTCATACTTAATCAAAGCTTTTAGGGTTACAATCAGGGTTACACATTGCTTCTACTCTTAATTTTCATAGATTTTCCTGACTTTGGCAGAAAACTCTCATTAAATATTAAGCTAACTTTCTTCTAAGTATGAATGTTCTATGGTAAATAAAAATATGTAAAGCAAAATCCTACTATGTATACCTTGAAAGTTCCTATGTATGTGTGTGTGCATGCATGAGCAAATTGGTTGGGGCTAGGGATTAAAGTCCAGGGCATTGTGCATCCTAAGTAAACCCTGAATATTTTTAATCCCTGCATTTATTTCATTTAAATATTATAAACAGTCAGTTGACTGGAAAATGCGAAGGCATCTCAAAGGACTACATGCCAAAGCCTTCTTTGGAAACTCTTTTCTACTCCCAAATTAGGTGGAGGGGTTGACGGACCTTTGTGCCCCATTATTGATTATTTACTTCCACCTGCTTACAAGCAAGACAACAATACAGACACAGTGATACACAGTTTTGACTGCCAAGGTCACGCACTCTAGAATCATCTCAAGAGGGAGGCTCCATTGCTCGGATCAGGTTGGCCTGTGGGTGTGTCTATAGGGGATCATCTGCCCATTGTGGGCGGCACCATTCCCTAGGTTTGGGTCTTGGGCTGTATCCATGAAGAGTTTCTCTCCTTTGCTCCTGACTGCGAATGTGACTAGCTGCTTCAAGTTCCTGCCCTGACTTCCCTACAGTGAGGGACTGAAACCTGAGGCTGTAAGCCAAAGAAACCCTTTCTTCACTCATGGTAGTTTCATCAGGACATGAATTACAGCCACAGTGGCAAAACCTATTAGACACCATCGTCCATTCCCTTCAGATGGCCTACTTTGTCAGGAGAACCACGGGTCTTTTCCTGATTCAGGGTTTTTGAATTCAAGGCCACTCTCCTTCGATTTTCTCTCCTGTTGAGTGGTGTAATATTTATCTCAGTCTGATGGTTAAATTAGATCAGGTGTCCACAAATCTTTGCACCCCACTTGGTCTATGGTGTTTAGTGAATGTTACCTTTTGTTAGTAATGTTACTATTTGGAAGTAGCATATTTTTAAAAATACCACTATGTGTGTAATGGCTAGTTTTATGTCTACTTGACACGAACTAGAGTTATCAGAGAGGAGGGAGCCTGAGTTGAGAAAATGCTCCCATAAGATCTGGCAGTAGGCAACCCTATAGGGAATTTTCTTAATTAGTGATTGATGAGAGAGGGTTTGGCCCACTGTGGATGGGGTCATTCCTGGGATGGTGGTCCTGGGCTCTATAAGAAAGCAGGCTGAGCAAGCCATGAAAGCAAACCAGTAAGCAGCACCCCTCGTGGCCTCTGTATCAGCTCCTGCATCCAGGTTCCTGCCCTGTTTGAGTTTGGACCCTCACTGTTTTTGAAGATGAACTGTTATGTGAGCAAAATAAACCCTTTCCTCCCCAGGTTGCTTTGGCCATGGGTGTTTCATAGCAATAGTAACCCTAACTGAGACAATGCATGAAGAAATAAGTCACAGAACTCGTCTGAGGAAAACATCCAGCCGCAAGAAAAACAACTACAAAGTAATGTTGCCAAACAGTAAAGACTCTGGCAGCCTGAAGTGTGCGGTACATACCCTGCATGGACGCTGACTGACGGCCAAAGGAGCCGACATATTATTCGGATTCTGGAGGGTGCCCTAAATGTCCAAATGGAGAAATTCCCACCAAGTGGTTCCGCTGTCTCTTTGAAGTGCCATATATTTTAAAACTTGGAGAAACAAAAGGTCGGCACGGAACCACTTGTACTTTCCTGAAGCTCACATTGACAGGCTTTGCTATGTGGCCAGATTTCTTGCCTAAATTAAATAGAACAATCTTGGATCTCTCTGTGACATAATTTGCTTTTAAACTCAATTTTAAATCAGTCCAAATAATTTTTTTAGGTCTTTGTCCTCTATGTTCTTTTCTTCTTCAAAGCATGAAGAGTTCTTGAGACTCTAAATAGCAATCAATCTCCCTTCAAGACTGTAGGGAAATTAGTCGACATTATGTAGTCGACATTATTGACTAATGTTAGTTGCCATAGTTATTGATATGTTTGTCAAGGATAGCATTTATAATGGACCTGGCTGAGTAAGGATTCAGCTGTGGCTGTCCCCTGGTGCCTGGTGCAGGTTCTTTTTTTCTTTTGTTTTGTTTTGTTTTGTTTGTTTTTTTGTTTGTTTTCAAGACAGGGTTTCTTTTTTTGTCATTTTTTTTATTGATTTTTATTTCTCTACATTTTTCTCTGCTCCCTTCCCTGCCTCTCCCCTCCCCTTCAACCCTATCCCAAAGTCCCCAAGCTCCCAATTTATTCAGGAGATCTTGTCTTTTTCTACTTCCCATGAAGAATAGATCTATGTATGTCTCTCTTAGAGTCCTCATTGTTGTCTAGTTTCTCTGGGATTGTGGTTTATAGGCTGTTTTTCTTTGCTTTATATTTAAAAACCACTTATGAGTGAGTACATGTGATAATTGTCTTTCTGGGTCTGGGTTACCTCACTCAAAATGATGTTTTCTAGCTCCATCTATTTGCCTGCAAAATTCAAGATGTCATTATTTTTTTCTGCTGTGTAGTACTCCATTGTGTGAATGTACCACATTTTCCTTATCCATTCTTTGGCCAAGGGGTATTTAGGTTGTTTCCAGGTTCTGGCTATGACAAACAATGCTGCTATGAACATAGCTGAGCACATGCCCTTGAAGCACGATTGAGCATCCTTTGGATATATACCCAAAAGTCGTATTGCTGGGTCTTGAGGAAGGTCGTTTCCTAATTTTCTGAGAAATTGCTACACTGACATCCAAAGGGGCTGTGCCAGCTTGCACTTCCACCAGCAATGCAGGAGTGTTTCCTCTACCCCACAACCTCTCCAGCATAAGTTGTCATCAGTGTTTTTGATCTTGGCCCTCGAAGGTCCCAGATTCACACCCGGACCCACAACAGTCTCCAACTCTGGCCCACTCACTGAGCAGTTGCTCTCCTGTACCTGCTGTTGTGGAATTCACCGCCTCAGCCCTGTTCCAGCCTAGGTTGCTGGCCCAGTCCTGCTTCTGCAAATGTCCCTGGTCTGAATCTGCTCCTGTTCCCATGGCCTGCTCCAGCCCAGGTCACTGGCTCCATCCTGCTCCTGTGGACTTCACTGCTTCAGGTCTGTCTGCTCTCAAGGCAGGGTTTTTCTGTAGCTATAGTGCCTGTTCTTAAAATAGCTCTTGTAGACCAGGCTGACCTCGAACTCACAGAGATTCTCTTGCCTCTGCCTTCCGAGTGCTGGGATTAAAGGTGCATGGCACCAACGCCCAGCCTGGCGCATGTTCTTATGTGTATGGGTTGACATGCAACAAGGGGATGCTGTGTGGACTGACTGTTTCTCAGGCTGCTACCTGTACCAGGTCTAATCCCCTTTACAAAGTTTCGGGCAGTTACCAATTTATTTATTTTAAAAATTCTACTTTCAAGGTGGACTTCCCAAACATGCAAAACAGAAAACAAGAAGGGGGCTCCTCTGGGGACACCAAGCAAAGTGAGAGGAGAGATTTAGAGAGAACAGGAGGAACACGGCATTCCTGACGACTGTAGAGAGAACAAGAGGAACACGGCATTACTGGAGACTGTAAATGCGCCTCTTGGGTGGCTCTTGGTCTAGAGGCTGAAGTTTCAAGATCATAATTCTTTTGGGGTCACACTGTAGACCTCCCTAGGGGAGGGTTCTCTGGGGAAGGAGGCGGTATAAATCATAAAGAGGCATCTGGGTTTCAGAGTCAGGCACACTGGGTTCAAGGTTCAAATGAAAGGAGAAGCGGTGTTTTCCTTCTGGCTCTCCGGTCACGATCCTGTGTTCTCAGTTCCTGTTTCTTTCTCCTCTAACATTTAAAACAGCACCCTCAGCTCTTGGAGGGGAGGGCGCGGTACTGTCTTCATTTCCAACTCTCAAAGGCACCAACAGTTGAAAAAATGTAATAAAAAGGAAAAAAATACAGGAAGAAGTCAAAAGGCATCTAAGATATGGGTGACAGTTTTCCTAAAAATTGTTTTAAAAGGCATTGGGGAAATTCCTCAGTGGGTAAAGGGTTTGCTGTGCAATCTTGAGGACCTGAATTCTGATCCCCAGAACCCATATAGCCAAATGTGATACACACACACACACACACGGTGGAGGGCGCTAAAGAGATATGAAAATTTCTAACATCAAATCTCAATTTCTGTTTTTATAGCACATGGACACAGTGCAGACAAGCCTCCTCTCTAACGCCTCTGCCTTACTCAATGTCATGGCTCACATCTGTAGTCCTTGCTATGCAGGTTTATCCGAGAGAACAGCTTAAACCAAGAAGCTGAAGACTAGCCGCGGCTACACAGTCAGGCTTCTCTCAAAAACAAATGGAACCAATCTCGTACCTTGACTCTCCCCTACGGCAGAGCCTCCAGGATCCTGGTGGCCATATGCCTGCCCTCCTGGATCTCACAGCATCCCTAAGTAGCACAAACAAACCACAGGCCAACTGTTAGCTCCACTCCCAAGCCTGCTCTAAGCCCCCACCCTGCCAGACACCTGGAGGAGGAAATAATCGATGCACTCCACCCTAGGTGACAGTCTACATTCTACTATCACTATTTGAAAACAAATGATTTTGCTTCCCTCCCCTCTCATCCTCCAAAGATTACAAAACCCCTGAGAACATAGGATCCCCCAAAGGCCTTGAGGATGGTGACATGCCAGCAGTTCAACAGTACAGAGAACATAGTCGCTTCCCAAAAATATTTTATGTGAATTAATAAATGAGCGGTTCCAGGAAATGCCATTCAATACCCATCTAATTCCGCCATTTAGTGCCTCCATTTTTATCTCTAAAATGGGAAGGCTAATGCTTGCCCAATATGGTGGGTGTGAGACTCTGTTCATTCCTAATAAGGTTCTATCTGTACAGTACAGGGTGGTTGTAGACACTGGACAGTGACTGCCTTCCAAAGGTAGTTCTGAAAGACCTCCAAAGCGGGGAGACTCTCATTCAAGTCTCGGGATAACACGATCCCCCAGGAACTCCTGAGAGCCGGTCCTTGCTGCAATCACATGAGGTTTATTGACAGGACAGGAACCAGTGCACTGGGGCCAAAACTCATTTCCCACACAGGGGTAGAGAGTTCGACCCCAAGTAGCTGGGAGAAAGAGTATTTAAGGGAAGAAACCATCCAAAGGGGGTAGGGAGGGCATCATTGGAAAATTCCAAAAATACCGTGATCACTGAAAAATTCAGAAAATATCAGTGATAATCACAAGGGGGTAACTCCCTGTTTCTCAAGATTATAATCTAACTTTATCTTCAGCTAGTTCCTGAAACAGAGTCACTGAACCGGTTAATCTAGATTTTTTATTTTTCTCTCCCTGCGTAGATTGTTGGCTCTATTTTTTCTGCTAGAAGGGTCTGTATTTGTCTAGGTCTTTCAGTTCCCATACAAAGCACACAAGCTCACTAGACCATGAGTTTATACACAGCCCCCAGCCCTTAGCTCGTGGAGAAGAGCTGGAGGGAGACTTACAGAGAAACGTGTGTGTGTGTGTGTGTGTTCTTCTAATTGTTCTGCGAGGACCACTGAGTATCAAAATGTGGATACTTCTGTGAATATTTCCTCAAGGCCACCTGCAGCTGTCAGGCCCCAGGGGAAGGTGAAAGATGTTCACATTAGTGCCCCTTCCCAGTGCAGTACCCACCAGGTCTGCAGACGTCTGGGTGGAACCCAGGACTCCATATTCGGATATAACTGACTGGACAACCTGCACTGGTGTGGGAGAATGGTCTGTATTCTGTCAATTATATTTTAAATAAATGCTGATTGGCCAGTAGCCAGGCAGGAAGTATAGGCGGGACAACCAGACAGGAAGTAGAGGCGGGTCAATGAGACCAGGAGAATTCTGGGAAGAAGGAAGCCCATTCCTCTACAGTCCTGACCAGCTGAAGAAGAAACAAGATATGACCGCCTGGCTGAAAAAGGTACTTAACCATGTAGCTAACATACACAAGAATATTGGGCTAATATATGCTATAAGAGTTAATATGAAGCCTGAGTTAATGGGCCAATCAGTTTATAGTTAATGTAGACCTCTGTGTGATTTCTTAGGGACTTAATGATTGTGGGAACTGGGCAGCATAGAATAGAAGTCCATTTTGGGGTTCGTCTTTTAAAGAAAATGTGAAACAAATAACTGGGGGCTCCTGTGTGTGCTTATACCCAGAGTAGCAGAGAAAGTAAAACATGTGGCCTTCGATGACTCTCAATTCATCCTTTTATAAAATTCAGATTGAAGGGCGAGTGTAGCACACTGGTAGAATACTTGCCTACCATGCACAAAGCCCTCGGTTCAGTCTCCAGCATCATGTAAAGACGTAAAGACATAAAGACGGGTGGGACTGCGCAGATCTGTAAGGAGGGAATCAGAAGTTCAAGGCCATCCTTGGCTACACAAATGAGTCAGAGGCCACATGAGACCCTGATGCTTCAGCTTCTCATCCCGACAGTTAAGCCAAGGGTAACTGTTCATTTCTAGCACACTGTCTCACTGCAACATTTTCTTCTCCAGGTACACCGGAGCCTGCCAAATGGCAAGAATATATCCAAGCAAGGAGCCGGCTAGCTTGCTTCACTCTCAAATTATCTGCTTGTCTTTTGTTCTCGGATACGTTGTTCTCCTGCACCTGTAAATCTGTGTCGATTGATTGAAGGAGAGCAAGGAATTAGGCCAGATGAGGAGTCCCTTGCCAACCTAGCTCCTAAGAACACATCACGTGTACTCTAGAAGGGAAGATGATCCCAACTTGGAGACTCCATAGAGAGCTGGAGGCTCCCCTATTGAGTTCCTTCTTGGAAAAACACCAGAACGCAGGAGAAAGCAGGCACATACCTGTGCAAACTGGCTGACTGAGCATTGCTTTTCCATAGTTAAAGAGAAAGCAATAGTAAATATGGGCATCTGTAAAAATTACTGCTGTGGGGTTTATTGTTTTAACAACCTCCATTTCAGTCTTTCAGGCCTGTCATTTACACACGACTGACTCAGCTAGACGGAACAGAGAGGCACAAGCCCTTCCTGTCCCAGGCATGCTAAGGACTCCGGAAACGCTGGCTTTAAAATGCTTCCTCTCTAGGTTGGGAATGGTGGTGCAGGCCTATACTTGTACTGGCAAGGCTGTGGTGGGAACAAGTTCAAGGCCAGCACGGCTTATCTACAATATCCTGTCTCAAAAGAATTTTCTTTCCTCTAAGTACAAGGAATACAGTTAAAACAAGCCTCGAAATCTCTATTCAAAGAGAATTATAACTGAGTGTCAAAACCAGCAAGCTTCTCGAAAGACAGAAAGATCTTCACAACTTATAATATGAACCTAAAAACAGACATTGCTTTGTCAGAAACTGAGGAGGAAAAGGGCAGATGAACAATGTAGATTGACTTTAGGTAAAGGTTTTGAAGAGAGAAAAGCCAAGTGGCCCATGCAGACTCACAGGGGCTCCCTGATTATCAGCTGAGCCTCAGGGAGCCCCTGTAAGACCTGGTTTGTTGATTGTGTGGGCCGTTTTCTTGTGGCGTCTGGACCCTTCAGGCTCCTACAATCCTTCCCCACCCTCTTCTGCAGGATTCCCCAAGCTCCACCTAATGCTTGGGTGTGGGTCTCTGCGTCTGTTTCCATCAGTGGCTGGATGAAGCCTCTCTGATGACAACTGAGCTGGGCTACAGTCTATGAGTATTGCAGAGTATCATTAGGAATCGTTTCGTTGACTTTTTCCTTTTTCTTTCTGACGGGCTTTGGACCACTCACTGGTTGGTTGGCTGCTCCCACAAATTCTGCACCACCTTTACCCCAGCACATCTTGCTGGCAGGACTAATTGTAGGCTGAAGGTTTTGTGGCTGGGTTGGTGTACCAGTTCCTCAACTGGTTACAGGACATGGCCAGTTCAGGTCCCATAAACCCCATTATTAGGAGTCTTTCTAGGGTCACCCTCATAGGTTCCTGGGAGTTTCCATTGTACTAGGTTTCTACCTTGCCTCCAAAATGTCCCCAAGTCATCCCTCCCTGTACTCTAAAACAAGATACACTGAACTTGATAGACAAGAAAGTGGAGGATAATCTTGAACGCATTGGCACAGGAGATAACATCCTGAAAAGAACACCAATAGCACAGGCACCAAGATTAACAATTAATAAATTGGATCTCAGGAAACTGAAAAGCGTCTGTCAGGCAAAGGACACCGCCATCAACAAGACAAAATGGCAGCCTATAGAATGGAAAAAGATTTTCACCAAGCCCACATCTGACAGGGGGCCAGTATCCAAAATATATAAAGAACTCAAGAAAGCGGACATCAATAAACCAAAGAATTCAAATAAAAATGGGGTACAGATCTAAACAGAGAATTCTCAACAGAGAACTCTCAAATGACAGCAAAGCACTTAAACAAAAGGTCAGCGCCCTTAGCCATCAGGAAGATGCAAATCAAAATGACTCTGAAATTCCATCTTACACCTGTCAGAATACCTAAGACCAAAACACAAGTGACAGCTTGTGCTGGTGAGGATGTGGAGCAAGGGGAACACTGCTCCATTGCTGCTGGACTTGCTGATCAGGCTAGACTCCCAGGGATGCTCCTCAGTGCCGGGATTACAAGCCCAGGGCACCATGCCTGACTTTATTTTACATGGATTTTGAACATCAAATTCAGGTCTTCAAGTGCTTTATAGACTGAGCCACCTCTCCAGCCCCTAGAAGCATTTCTCTCCAGGAGGGCCCACACAATGAAGGCAGTCAGGAGAAAATGACATTGGCAACAATGTATTGAGGGGACTGGGAAGAGACGAACGACCCTGAGGACAGCCGCCCGTAAGCACCAAAGGCCCAGTTCACAATCCTACTCGCTTTCTCTCCTTACTCTCAAAACTGGAGAAGACAATCATGTGACAGGACCTACATAAGAGCCCTCGAGCCTACGGTGTGTTCACACTTACTACTCAATCCCCAAAAGGCTGGGGGCAGGGAGGACCTCTCCAGATTCCTGTGCTTGCGTCCCTCCGTTAGTGGGACTCAGAACAATCCGTGGAGAATTCAGCCTACTTCATCTCTATTATTCTTTCAGTTCTTAAAAAAGGCGCGGCCGTGGGAGAGAGACATGAAATCAGATGCCGTCTCCGGCTAGCCCGCTTCTAAAATGCAAAAGTGGCCCAGAAGGAAAATCACAATCCAATTCTGCAATTATGCTTCTCTATACAGTCAGACATTGAGATGGGAAAGCATTATCTATGCAGATTGAAAGGCAGCCTCAGGCTGGGGGTGTTCTTACAGTGTGTCTGCCTGCAACCTATCTGGTGCAACCCCTCCTCTTTCTCCCACTTCAAAGAAATAAGCCCCTCTTAATGAATGTCACAAACACCAGACAAGGATTGCAGCTGAGTTTTTTTTTTTAACACAAAGTCTCACTAGAGATAACTAAGTGTATCAGGATGGCCTTGAACTCAGAAAGACTACCTCTGCCTCCCAAGTGCTAACATTAAAGTCCTGTGCTACCCTGTGGCTGCTGCTGAGATTTCTGAATGTAGTTCCTTCCCTGTATAAACTCACCCCCAGGGAATTTCTGCCTAGGCCAAATCACAGGCTGAAATGAAGGCTGTCCAATCACGTAATCCAAATCCTGTCCCCAAATTCAAGGGCAATGCTGGAAATGCAATGAGTTCTCCTCAGCCAAGTCGCCTCCTGCCTTGGTCACACCCTCTGCAAGGTGGTTATCTCAATTCACAGCCTTTCCTTCCCAAAGTCAGAGAAGGAAGAGGTTTGCCTTCCTCCAGGGTTTATCCTTCTGGACCGTGCCAAGGGCACCACACCTAACAGGAGGCAATAACGGCCCCTGACATGTTGACTGTGTTTGTTTCTTTCTTGTTTCAACAATGTAAGCGACCCATGATACAGGATACAGTCTTTGTGTGCTAGGTACAAACGCAGTGATTCACAAATTAAAACAATAAACACACACACATGCACGCACACACACATGCACGCACACACCACAAAACCCAAAGATGACCAGACGTTATACAAATAAACAAGCCTAAAGCCACAGATGCACGACTCTTCTGTTTTTCTTAAAGGTCACATTTAACTGAGTGGCTTTATCCACTTAACCTCCAGTGGCCCCACCTCGCTGAGTAAAAGAGTAAAAGCCAAAGTCCTCAGAGTATTTCACAAGACAGCACATGAAGGTCATGGTCCCCTCCCCTCCACCTCTGGCCTCCCCTGCTGGTTTCCCAGCACTTCACATTCTCCAAGTGCGTGCTTGCTCTGGGCCTCTGTGCTGCTGGCTGCTCCTCTGCAGAGCTCTGGCCCATTCATGGTTCACTGATCCTGAGTCCCTTTCCCTGGCCACCCCAACCCGTGTTCTCCAGTCCCCCGTGTTCTCCAGTCCTTCTCCGACTTCATTTCCTCCACAGCAGAAGTAGCTGACAGGCTGTGCATGGTACATGCCTACATATCATCCATATATACTTTATGCTGATAAAATAATGCAGTTCACAGTGTCAGGCTCCAGCAAGCGTCTACTGACTGTTGGTAGAAGCTGTTTGTGAATATTTGTAGTTAGCATAGTATTAGGTTTTAGTATAGTATCTTCATTTTTGTTGACTGTCTCCATCCCCTCACCCCACTCTGTGTCCCACGGCCAGGCAGCCCCCTTTTTGCTTTCATGCCCTATGTATTGTCTTGCCCCATGACCCTCCCTTCCTTCCTCAGTGCTGCCCCCTCTCTCCTGGCTCCTTTTCTAGCTTCATGACCTACATGCACGCTCACACCCAGTTATATTCATATCTGTAAGCATGGAAAGCTCGAATCTGTGGGTGAGAGAGAACACGCAGCATTGTCCCCATGAGTCGGGGTCACCTTGCTTAATATAGCAATTCACAGAGCCGCCCGTTTCCATGAAATATGCTTAATTTTATCTTTTCTACAAAGAGTACCTTCGAAAGTGCTTTATGTCCAGTGGTAAGCACCGTATCTGAGACGGGATTTCGTATTTGGGCAGTCGCTGTGTGAGGTGACAGTCATACAGGACTGTCTGTGGGGGGGGGGGCTGTTCTTGCTGCTTAGTAATGAATATTGCTTCTCAAATTTAGTCAAGTCTGTCAAATTATTCACCCTCCTCCCAGGGTTCCTGTCAGCGGAGCAATGGAGCTGACTCATTACCAACCCTTTTTAGAGAAGTCAGTTCTGTCTCCGTGAGTGCACGTATTAAGAGCAATCCCACAAAGCCCACAAACGCATTTGGAAAAGGCTGCTGGGGAAGCCGAAACGCTGTTGACGGTCTTTGTAAAGGTGAGCAGGGCATCCCTCCTGCCGTAGCTCATTTTGCAAGTGGAACGATTGGTACCACAGATGCCAACCCTCTTAGGACTCAGGCAAGCAATAAGATAGTATAAAGTCATAATATAGATGTCATCTAACATCTCGACATGTCTGCTAAAGATGATTGCTCCTGAATGAATAATATAAAGTAGAAATTATTACATGTAGTACAAAAAGCATGAAGTATTTAAGAATCTTCCCCGTGATTTCTACACTCGTTCCAGAGGTCAGAGGGCATCTTGCCAGAGTCAGGTCTCTCTTTGCAAAATGTAGGTCCCTGGGATCAACTCAGGTCATGAGGCTTGGCGGCAAGCACCTCTGCCCACCGAGTTCTCACACAGTCCCCTCTTTTCCGGTCCTTTTTTAATTGAGTAGGATGCTGTATAATTTGACTCTCATGATACTGGGTACTGAAGTGTTCGATGGAGAATCTGCCTTGACTACAAACGCAGCAAAGGGAAGAGAAAGGAAAACATTTCGTCACCGACTGCCAAGTCAAGGAGCCAGAAGATGACTAAGCCCTGCTCCGAGGCCCTAGCCAAGCAAGTGCTCCTCGCTGCCGACCATCCATTACCCTCCTTGCCAAGCAAACAACGGTGTTTGCTTGCTTGACTTTTGCATCATAAAAAACAGCCAAGGAACCTGACCCTGACCCTGACGTCTTGCCAGTCCTTCCAACTCTAAACAACAACAACAACAATGTAGCATTTAAACAATTTTACAAGTTTTATTAAACCCTTCAGTCCAGCCCATCAAGGAAATTCATTCAATCAATGTGATGAACATCATTGACATTTTCCCAGAGCAAACTGGTCCACGGTTAGTTCCCTGTTTAGGCTCCTTGACTAGAGTGTTCAAGCATGATTAAAAACGGAACACATCCAACAAAATTGAGAGCAGGGCAAGAATAGAAGGACAATCACACATGCTTTTTCTCTTACAACACACAGCATCGAGTTGGCTCAAGACACCAAACTCAACGCAGGCAGTGAGAAAATTGAGTGGGCTGTCCTGGTAAGCCCACGCTGTGCAAAGGAAAAAGTGATAAGTGGCTCCCGGATACAGCGCCACGACAGGGCTGGCACCAGCACTTCCCAAGCCTTTGCCCAAGGGATGTTACATAAAGCTCCCCCAAACTCTGCCCATGCTTTACAGTCAGCCACGACGGAGTCGCACAGGGATGGGAGCGTAGTCATCACACGGCTGAGTCACCCGATTTGGATGTGAAGCACTAGTCTCAGGGCTGGAACTGGAAAAGTCACCCACAGTTGGAGAGATGGCCCAGGCAACACTTGGCCCCTGTTTCCTTACTCGGCTTTTCCCACTGGATGCTTGCTTTTGTACACTCTGTCTGCCTGCCATATTCGTCACACGTAAGTGCAGATGTTTGGGTTTGACCTTTAAAAGAATTTTCAAGTTTTATGTGGTATGTGTGTGTGTTATATATGTTTATGTATGAACGTACACATGTGGATGTAGGTGTATTTGTGTGTGTTTTAAAGACATACTCTTGCGTATGGATGCAGGTGTGTGTTATGTGTATATTCATATGTGTGTGCACAAAAACATGGGTACAAAGTATGTGCACATGTGCATATGGATGCAGGTGTGTGTTATGTGTATATCATGTGTGTGTGCACATGTGCACACGGATGCAAAGTGTTGTGTGCACACACGTGTACACATGAAGGCAAGGCACAGTGGGCACCAGGCATCTTCCTCTGTCGCTCTCCACCTTATTTTTCGAGACAGGGTCTCTCTCTGGACCTGGAGTTTACCGATTCCGCTGGACAGGCAGAACCACGAGCTCCAGGGATCCACCTACCTCCCCTCCCACAGGGCGCTCCAGGGATCCACCCAGCTCTGCTCCCCCAATGCCGCTGTTACAGATATGTCTGAGCCTTCTCCCCAGCCCCTCAAGTTTTATTTTTCAACTGCAGGGAATGTGTGACCAAGAATAAAAACGAATAAGGTAGCCTTTAGAAACCAGAAGTGACCGTCTTGACTTAAAGCAGTGAACCTCTTGCCATTTGTCACTCTGGAAAAAGCCATGCTGTATGAGGCAATGGGGCTGGCTTTAGATGAAGGGAGGGGAAATTTGCCTTTTCACTCTGGGAAGGAAGTGGCCTGTTCCTTGGCTTACACAAAAGAACCACATATAACCTTTTATAGTCCTGAAGAAACCAATTGTCTGTAACAAGCTATGGGGGGTAATCTAGGAGGCTGCGCTGCCAGAGAGCACAGGGGAAGCCAGAGGATGCAGAAAAAGTTCTCGGGACTACGCTGTCTTTCCATTAAGTCTGAGCCACCAGCAAAGCCTCACTGAAAGTTACAGAACAATACCAAGCATCTCAAAAAGGTGTACGCTCCATTGTCTGCAAAACAATATGAAAGGTGTCCTCGGGAAAGGCTACCAAACCAGGCATGAAGCAATGATATGATGGAGCATTGTGAAGCCATGAAAAGCTAGCTACATTTGGTATGGAAAGACCTCAGTATACACCACCACAGGCTAAGTAGAGTAGGGTGTGTATGGTGTGTGTGTGTGCGCGTGCACATGTGTGCACATGCACACATGTTATAGAAGAGTTGCATGCTGCTGTGCCCAGCCAGATCTTTAAGCTAAGGATCTAAACTCATGCCCTTGTAGTAGGCATTCGCTGACTGAGCCATCTCCCCAGCTCAGTATCAAGAAACTGCTTGCTTGCGACTCAGTCTCCTGTGGCTGAGGTTGGCCTTGAAATCCTGATCCACTTGTGCCTCCGCCTTCCACATGCCTGACTGCAGGCATGCAGGCATGTAGCACTGCTGGAAGGCCCTGGTGGACTGAGGTTGTGGTCTACCATGGCCTGGCAGCTCTCCCCAAGCTCAGCAACATGGGCGACTCCTCCCTCCCCCAACGAAAGGTGCCCTGTCCTCTACCTGCCCTTATTTAGAGACTGTCTCTAGGCCCGATGCCTGACTTCTCTCTAGTGTGACCCTGGAGGAAGTTCCCTGCAGAAGCCTTCCTCCTGCTGGCCATCTGGCTATTAGACATTGCGCTAGGACCATGCTTCCACAGATGAAAATTATGACTTGGTTTTGGTGCTTCATGATAGGCGTGAGCTGTTTAATGCAAATTAGGTGATTCCTAGCTACCGCTCCCAATCCTAGGGATATATCTATGCCCCACGCTCTGGAATAAAGTTGAAGCGATTCACTGAAGCTCCCAGAGAGCTTCTTCCGTCGTGTGCTCACAGGCTGTACAAAGCTCTCCGTCCTCGCTTCTGCCCCTTGTTGTTGTGGACTGGCGGCCAGCAGGCTACAAGGAAAGAGGACCCCATATGCCGCCATGTACAGTGTCCAAGAAACCTAGAATAGTCATTAGCAAGTCCTACTTGGACTCTGCTATTGGGGTCTGACCTAACCCACTGTGTCTTCTTCCAGATGGTTCTAGAAAGAGCTAAACTTCACATTTCTGGTATTTGAATTGCTTTGATTGGAAAGTTAGAGGTGGTGGTTCATGCTGTAATCCAAGCACTCCAAGAGCTAAGGCAGAAAGACATTTGTAAACTCAAGGCCAGCCTAGACTACATAGTAAGTTCAAGGCTAACCTGAAATACAGAGTAAGACTCTGTCTCAAAAACTATTTAATAGCTTCAAAATTGCTCTGACTGGGGACAGGGGCTTTCCTTGTTGACTACGTGGTCTTGGTTCTGTTTAAAGGTAACTTATGTGTGCGTTACTCTTTCATACCAAGAACCACCCAGGACGGTGAGACAATAGCTTCAGGTGTTAAAAGAAGCTTTTAAAAGAGGATATTCCATGTTTATTTATTTCATATACATATGTGTGTATGTGGATATGGGTATGCATGCCACAGTATGCGGTGGAAGTCAGAGGACAATCTGAGGGCTGTGGGCCCTAGGGGTCAAACTAAAAATAAGCTGGAACTTAACTTTCTGAGCTGTGCCAGGTCGCCAAGAGAAGAACCTCTTACCATGATTAGCTCAAAGCAGCTCAGGGTGTCAAGGCCAGACTAAGAGGAGGTAAATAGCAGCCAGGAGTCCCAGCAAGACCAGCCCTAGTGACTGTGTCTGTCCACAGAGCAGAGTTCTGCTAGGCTTGAATGCAAGAAAAGATGTGAACTAATTAATACCTTAGAAAACAGAGAAACACCAAGGGTACAAGGGGTGATATTATAGGTAACATGGCATGTCCAGAATGCACCCCAATATTCCTGCTACTCCCCAGGCCTAGTGATGGGGGTATAGGGATGAGAAGGAGAAGACTCAAGATAGCTGGCATTCATATTACACAGCAGTGACACAGAACTAGGGGCAGGGTGACGCAGTCACGCGAAAATGGCTAACTGGGCTTCTTCCCAGGACAGCAGCAAGCATGGTGGAGCAGGTTAGACTCCGTGTTGAACGCTCCTTGTTCCAGGAGGAGAAATCCATATCTGAACCCTTGATCAGTTGAAGAGCAGAGGCACATGAGAAATGCATGTGACATGGCCGAGCAACTTCCAAGTTAGAAGTAACTCCAGCTAAAGCATCCATCCCTCAGATGGTACCGCCCCTCTCCCCACACCACCCCCCAACTGTGAGCATCTTAAATGCACACTCTTTCCTTCCAGTGTCTCAATAGCAGTGCATTGAGATCTGCTCGGCTTCAAGTCTGCGCAGGCTGGGACTTGGGAAAGCACAGGTCATACTTGATCCTTGGTGTCCCAGAATTCACAGTCCAGAAGAACACAGCCATCTTAACACCTCCTCTACCGTTCCGCACGCTAGATGCCTAGACGAGAAAGTCCGAGATTGGTGTTGTGGAATCTTATTTTAAGGTATGCTACATTTGTTTAATGATGCAAAGGTGTGCTGCATCCTTTTATGTTGCATTTGTTTAACTCTGTGAAGCTGCAATTTTTTTTTCCTGTCTAAAACACCCGATGGTCTAATAAAGAGCTGAACGGCCAATAGCAAGGCAGGAGGAAGGATAGGTGGCCTAGCAGGAAGAGAGGACAAATAGATATCTGAGAAGGAGAAAGAAAGAAGAAGAGAACAGGGAGAGGAGGACATCAGAGGCCAGCCACGCAGCCAGCCTTGGAGTAAGAGTGGAAGTAAGATATACATAAATAAGAAAGAGAAAAGCCCAGAGGCAGGCAAGAAATAAGCCAAGCTAAGGCTAGCGAGTAGAAGAAAGAATAAATTACATGAGTGATTTGTTTGGGAACTGGGCGGTGGGCCCCAAAAGAGCCCAAGAGCAAAGAATAAAAACAAAGAGCAGATTAGAGATGTCACTTTGGTGGTAACGCACTTCCCGCACACACAGAGCCCTGTGTTTGATTTCCCAACATGGTCTAAACCAGGCATGGGGGCCACCCTGCAATCCCAGTACTCCAGAGGTGAAGACAGGCGGGTCATCCTCAGCTACACAACGAGTTCAAGGCCAGCAAGAGATACCTGAGGCCCTGTCTCTAATGAATTAACTTAAACTGGGTGCAGTGGTGCACGCCTTTCATCCCAGAGCTTGGGGGTCAGAGGCAGCTGGATCTCTGAGTTCAAGGCCAGCCTGGTCTGCGTAGTGAGTTCCAAATAGACAGAGTCTCCTATGTGAGAGACCCTGTCTCAAAAATAAACACATAAATAAATAAACTTTAACTAACTAGTAAGACAAAATAGAACCGGTAAGTCTATGGGAAGGAGTGTGTACCTTTCAGAGTAGCAGCAGTTGGCAAAACACAAAGTACATTTTTCACGGAGACATCGGGAGAACAATCACCTCCAGTACAAAGCCCCGATTTAGTCAAAAGCACCCCCAGAACTAAGGCAGGCCAATCTCCAAGAACACTCATAGAATACTCTCTCAAATCAAATGTTCCAAACACCAGCACACAAACAACCTCCTGTCAGCGTTTATCACTGCCGACAGCTTTGCCGGGGCAGGAGAAAAATGCTAAGACAAATGAGTCCATTAAACTGAGTCCAGCCCAGCCTGATGCCTCTTTGTTCTTCTTGCCAGCAGCCATTGCTTCTGGCTCCCCAAGAACACTGCATGGCCACTGTCACCTCTTTTCTATGGTGAAGGTGTGAGTGCCACAGGGATTGCTCCTGTTAGCGTGCTGTCCAGGAAAGGAATAACTAACACAGGAATTGCTCTTGTTAGCGTGCTGTCCAGGGAAGGAATAACTACCACAGGGATTGCTCCTGTTAGCATACTGCCCGGGAAAGGAATAACTACCCAAATGTATGAGTGCTTCAGAAGACAGCAATGTTGCCCATAACCAAGGCCTTCCAATTCTAGATTGGAAGACTAACCCTGAGTTCAACCGTCTTTGAGGCAAAGCCTGTATCTCAGCCACTGAGAACTCTGCTATGTGTGCAGCGAAGGAAGAAACGCCACATCGGGATTTGGCTGGCAACTTGGTCCACTGAAAACCTTCAGGGAAGTCTCTAGCTTGCCTTTAGTGACCAGTCACCAGGCCTTCAAAGACACCACGTAGGAGCCCACACCTCTCTCCGTGTCTCTGCAGATATCATATGAGGTGGCCAAGTTCAAGCCAGCTCTATTGATGCCATAATAGAATGATTGATGGGCAGGGACTTCAGTGGAAGGGAGGGGCATTTCATTTGCATGTAGCAAAATTTCTCCACTTTTCTTTTATGGTTGTCAGACAATCGGAATGCTATCAGGTTATAAACTAATCTCTCTCTCTCTTTCTCTCTGTGTGTGTGTGTATGTTGCTGAGAATCCAACCTAGGTAAGCATGTGGTCTGCCACAGAGCTACACACACACTAGTCCCTAGGACTTCTAGTGTTTTACTTCATAATTTTATTTGTTTTAAAACAGTGTCTTACTCTGTAGCACTCACGATGTAGACCAGGCTAGCTCACAATGCAGACCAGGCTAGCTTCCAGCACACAGCAGTGCTTCTTCCAGTCTCCTGAATCCCTACTCAGCTCTACTAATTTATTTACTACACTTGGTGTGAGTGTGTATGTAAGAAAAGATGCTGTTTTATTTTTGCCCTCCCCACCATTTGCTGAATAATCTCTCAAGAGTTTAAAATATCACTTAAAAAAAGTTGCTTACTGTTCTTAAGTATTTTCCATTGTTTTGCCAAACTTTACTTCAATATTCACCGACTTATGACATTTCCTAATATGTTTTGCTACCTGGTAGGATAATCTTCTATCCCATAATTAGAACTCTTTAAAGTTTTTCATTTGTTTCATTAAATAAAATTCACTTATTTTTGCAAATACCAGGAGTACCATATTGCAGACCAATTTTTTAAAAAAAAAACTTTGTTGGCATTCTAATTAGGGTTTTATTTGTGGAAAACTTAGAAAAAATGAACTTCTTTTCTGCTTTGTTTGCATATGTTTGTTTGTTTGTATATGTGTGAGTGTGGTGTATATGTGTAGTGTATGTATATGTTTCACATGTGTGTTCAGGTCTATGTGCCCATACACATGAGTGCAAGACCAGAGGAAGATATTACAGCCTTGCTCTGTCACAAACTGAAGCCAGGCTGGCGGCCGGTGAGCCCCAGTGTTCTTCCTGTCGGCAGCCCCACACCATCCAGGTAACAGGCATGTTATGGCCATACCGCTTTTCCTGTGGGGGCTGGGATCTGAGCTGGGTCAGCGGGCTGTGCAGCAAGCACGCTCTTAACCACTGAGGCATCACCTCAGCCCTGCTTTGTCTTTTTGAGACAAGATTTCACTGTGCGTCTTAGCCTGGCCTTGAATTTGTGATCATCCTGCCTCTGCCTCCAAGAACTGAGATTATAAGCCCATGCCACTACATCCAGCATCTTCACAGTATGGAGGATTGTGATCTAAGGACGTTCCACGTCTCTCCAGAGACTTACACTTTTCACACTCCTCAGTGTTGGATGTAAACCATGCTCATATTGTTTGGGTATGTTACAATTAACTCTCCATGTTTTATTCCTATTGTTCAATATGTCGGGTTATCATTTTTAAAAAATCTAAGAAACAAAACAACAAAACAAAACCCACTGTTTTCTATGCCTGGAATACTTTTCGGAACTTTCCAGTTTGGTAAAATCTGCTTTTCTCAAAGTCTCATCCAAACTTCACTTGCTTGAGAGATGGCTCAGTGGTTAAGAGCATTGCCTGCTCTTCCAAAGGTCTTCAATTCCCGGCATCCACATGGTGGCTCACAACCATCTGTAAAGAGGTCTGGTGCCCTCTTCTGGCCTGCAGACATGCACACAGACAGAATATTGTATACATAATAAATAAATAAATAAATAAATAAATAAATAAATATTAAAAAAAAAGAATTCCTCAGCCTTGGATTCAATCTAGAAAAATATGTCTTTCCTCCACCCACCTGCCTCATCTTAAACGTGACAGTATCATCTTGGTGGCACATACTACTGTGACTTCTCTCAACAGGTTGCAGGCTCCCTGAGTGTGGAAGCTCTCCAAGCCTGGTTAGACACAAATAATCAATTGCTCTGAATGGTGGACGAGTGAATGGGTGAGGGGAAGCATAAATGAACACCCGGATAAGACATCCCTTCTCATGTTTCCACAGTGCTTTTACAGCGGCAATGATGATGATACTGAAAATGGTAGATTCTAGAATAACGTGATGTTTTCCCTGTAAGCCCCAAGCTGTATTCAAAAGAGCAGAAAGTATCCCAATGATAAGAAATGATGAGCAACCAAGAAATGAGAGCCAGACTTGCACTTTCCTCGGTGCACATTTCAGCTTAACGCGAACAGGCAGCGTTGTGGCACACAGTGTACTCTGGCATCCACAAGACCCGCACTGAACTCTATGAAACATTCATTGGCAGACAATCGTCTTGGGTGAGTCTCTCCACGTGCTGAGGAATCCTTCTATCCACACATTACTGACAATAAATATCTTCTCAGCAGGATAGGGGATATGCCAGGCTCGCACATCTGAAGTGCTGGACCCTCCCCTTTCCTACCCTCTTCCCATCCCACAAAAGGACCTGCAACCTCCCCGTTAATGGGAATGGAAGGTATTCAGGATTCCCCTTCCTTCTGTCATTCATTTCCCCAACCCATCAGCAAAGCCTCAGACTCCCAGGCTCTAACAACTTCCCACTGGCTGCTCTCACAATCAGCTCTCTGTACCAAGCTTTTTCTTTTAGGCCACCAACCAGCTCCCAAATTGTGACTCAGAGACTTGTTATTAGTTTTGAACACTTGGCCTACCTTACATATGTTTCTGGCTAGCTTTTTTAAGTTACATTAATCTGTTGATCTTTATCTACCTTTTGCCTTGGGGCTTATTACCTTTCTTCTGTATATCTTACTTTCTCTGCTTCTGGTGTCTAGTTGGCTGGCTGGTGTCTGCCTGGCTTTTTGCCCCAGGTGTGTCCCTCGTTCTCTCCTCTCTTCTTTCTAGTATTCCTTTTCTCTCTTCTTTCTCCTATTTATTCTCTCTGCCCGCCAGCCCTGCCTATCCTTTCTCCTTCAGTTCACCTCTTTTATTAGACCAATCAGGTGCCTTGGGCAGGCAAGGTGAAACAAATATAACACATCTTTTTATAATTAAACACACATCCTTACATTGTTAAACAAATGCAGCATAAACAAATGTAACACATCTTTACACAGTTAAAGTAATATCCCACAGCATAAACAAATGTAACACACCTTTACACAGTTAAATATTCCACAGCATAAACAAATGTAACACACCTTTACACAGTTAAATATTCCACAGCATAAACAAATGTAACACACCTTTACACAGTTAAATATCCCACAGCATAAACAAATGTAACACACCTTTACACAGTTAGAGTAATATCCCACAGGGGCTGGAGAAATGGCTCAGAGGTAAGAACATTGCCTGCTCTTCCAAAGGTCCTGAGTTCAATTCCCAGAAACCACATGGTGGCTCACAACCATCTGTAATGGGGTTTGGTGCCCTCTTCTGGCCTGCAGGCATACACACAGACAGAATATTGTATACATAAAAGTAAATATTAAAAAAATAATATCCCACAGCATAAACAAATGTAACACACCTTTAAACAGAGTGATATCCCACAGCATAAACAAATGTAACACATCTTTACACAGTTAAAGTAATATCCCACAGCATAAACAAATGTAACACACTTTTTACACAGAGTAATATCCCACAGCATAAACAAATGTAACACACCATTACACAGTTAAAGTAATATCCCACAGCATAAACAAATGTAACACATCTTTACAC
>JABTXL010017767.1:11571884-11620272 GCA_025134845.1 Neodon shergylaensis
CATCCTTTCTTAGCTACTGAATCTAAGTAAACGAAACGTCAAGTCCTTAACAGTGGCCTTCAAGAAACAATTTGACACCCAACTATCTCCCTGACATTGGCCCATCTCTCTCTCTCTCCCCAACACATCGGTCCTCCTTGCTGGTCCTTGGACATACAAGTGAGACAGATCTAAGAATTTTCAGGGCCTAGGAAATCCTTTACTGAGTGTCTTCATGGCTGCTTTTCCATTTTCAGATCTGTGAGCAGACATCTTCCATCACCAGCCCATACAGAGCACTGTTTCCTGTGTCCTCATCTCTCCAACACCCCGGTCTTCCACTGTGCCATCTCATGGCGACTACAGGCATTTTATCAGAGGCTGTCCCCCCTCAACACCCACTTAAAGTTTAACTAACACATACCAAGTTACCAAATAAATGAGCACATCCTTCCTAACTATAAATCGAACCATAGAATAGACTCTCCTAAAATATATGGTCTAAAGGAACGGTGGGTAAGAACCCCAGCCCTCCTCTGGTTCCCGCGGGCATTACACAAATGGTTCAATGGCTAAAAATAAAGAGTCCCTTGTTTTACATGGAGTAATGAGATCAAAACACACCTGGACCAAAAGAAGACAGTCAACTCTTCAACATTGTTTGTTTGTTTTGTTTTTCTAGCTTTTGTGGGTTTTTCTTTTAAAAATGATGTCTGTCTTCCTCCACTTTGCCCAGATTCTGGGACACTCCTGTTCGCTACCATTGGGAGCCAGAAGCCAGAAATAGCTGTTGCCTCATGGCCCTCACTTCCCTCCATTGTCAGCACCCAGTCCTCCGGAGCCTTCCCTGTGTTGTGGATGCTGGTCTGTGAATTCCCAGTCGGGTGAGTAACGACATCGGGTCAGCCTAAACTAAAGACACACTTCAGGGTATTCTCTTCTTCAGGAAAAGGGTATTTTAGGACGGACTCCACTGCCTCTACAGACGCATTAAATACTCTCCCAGTGTGTGCTGCGGCTGAAGAACTGGAGGAAGAACACACCGCACGAAAGAAAGAATTCGTTTTTTTAATTTACTGAAAGTCTAAATAACTTTCTTTTTGAGCCTAAAAAAAAAAATCTAAACACAAGGCTGGAGTCATGTGATCTCCAGCCAGTTAGAAAATAATGTTTGAATGCTTGACCCACAACGCCGGCTTTTATTTGATTTTAATAATTATACAAAAGATTCAATTACAAAAGAATAAGGGCTTTCCCGCCCACTAATTATTTTTAATGGGCAATCCTCATATGTTGGTAAGTGCATGTTAGATAATTGCCTCCATAATACAACGTATTGGGAAAATAGAGCCCTAACATATTGGCAGAAGATCAAGTACGTCATATGTGGCTGCACACACTTGCAATCCCAGCACTTGGGGCTGAGGCAGAAGCAGGCTGATTTGCAGAGCAGCCTGAGCAACACACTTGGCTACACAGGAAACTGTCTCAAAACATTAATAACAATAATGATAATAACAACAATCATAACAGCCACAGACACACTGAAGTATACATTTTAAAGCTATTTTTTAAATTAATTAGAAGAAAGAGAAGGACTTTGGAAATAATTGGATCTGGAGATGTGGCTTAGTTTCAGAGCATGGCCTAGCATGTGCACTGCAAATTAGTTAATTAATTAATTAATTAATTAAATGACTATGGAAACAAAAGCACCAGGCATCAAACTCCCACAATAGTTTTTCTGCCTCAGTAGAAACCATCATGTATGTAAATTACTCCTAAATTAAAATATATTCCAGGAGATTATATGAGTTTGATTTTAGCTGGTGTTATAGTTGTACATCTATAAGAGTTGCAATACCTGAGCACGCCAATATCTCAGAATGCTCTGAATTGAAACGAAGAAATGGATAACCCAGAATATAAGCTTAACGTTTAATATAGCTAATCTGCAGTCAGGTATGCAGCCATTGACCAAAATTCTGTCTTTTGCTTGTTGCTTTGGGGGGACTGTTTTCTTTTTGTTGCTGTTATTTTGGTTTGGGGGGGTTGGTTTTAGTTTGAGACGGAGTCTCAGGCCCCCCACCAGACTGTCCTGGAACTCACTATAGACAAGTTGGCTTTGAACTCCCAACCCTGCGCTCAAGTGCTGAGGTGACAGGCACAGCCCAGCGTGCTCAGCTCTGGAGGCCTCCTTTAACTAACATGTTAGCATCCATGGCCCAGGAACAATGAGAATTTGCAGTGGGTTCTCTGGAAGACAGGCTCAACAGACAGCACTGACAGACAGACAGACAGCACCTCACCATCCACTGTGCCGTCTCAAGAGACTTTCTGATGTATGTCAGTTCTGTTCTCAGTTGGTGGGAAGAAGAAAATGTTTTTTCATTGTGGATTCTCTTTCTATCTGTCCTGGTTAAGTTTTACTGTCAGCTTGGCAGAACCTAGAGTCACCTGGGGGTGGGCACTCCATCGAAGACTTGCTTCTGTCAGACTGTGGCCATGTCTGTGAGAAACTGTCCAGACTGACGATTGATGATCACTGAGGGAGGGCCCAGCCCACTGTGGACAACACCATCCCTAGACAGGTGGACCTAGGTTGTATAAAAAAGCTAGCTGAGCACCAGCCAAGAGTGAACCAGCGCCTGCCAATTCCTTGTGGAATCATGTCTATGACCATACCACCCTGAACATGCCCGATCTTTTCTTATGGTATCATGTCCATGTCCATACCACCCTGAACATGCCCGATCTTTTCTTATGGAATCATGTCCATGTCTATACCACCCTGAACGTGCCCGATCTCTTCTTATGGTATCATGTCTATGTCTATACCGCCTTGAATGTGCCCGATATCTTCTTATGGAATCATAAGTTTAACCAGTACTCATGACTGGACTTCCAGTGAAGCATGCTTGACTATGCTCTGTAGATTAACTCAATAGACAGCCTATCTGGATGGATGCACAGGTGGATAAATGCATATTTCTAGATAATACTGTTCTAACCAGGGTAAAATTCCTTTCTCCTCCAAAGTGCTTTGGAAAGTGATGATCAGGCAGATAATGGCAGCCGCACGTAAATTATAGTTCAATATACATTTCCACTTAAATTTTTTCTCATAAATCACATTTTGATCATATTCTTCCCCTCCTCCACTCTTCCCAGATCCTCCCCAATATAGCTAAAAGTTAATGATGCTCACAGATCTAATGTAGGAGTAACTCAACCTTCTGAAACCTTTGATGAAATGTGCACCCTGCCACTGTGTGCTGCAGCCAAGTTTCTCATGGGCAGAATCCCTTGGCCCTTCGTGTCCGCAGTGCCTTCCTCACTGCTGAGAGGGGCTGACCGCTGAGATCCGCTTCTCCAACACTGACAGACAAACCAGCCACCCGCGCCAGCATGCTGCCCAGGTCCATCATTTCTGGGCTCCATCTCTCCTTCTCTCATGTCGCCCTTCCCCCAGTCCCCGCTTCTGGCTGCTCTTCCCTCGTCTCATCCTGCTTCATTCATCCAAATCCATCTGAAGCTCACGTGTTCTCCAAGAACACAGTTCTGTTCGAGAAGTCTCACTGGCCCTGTGGTCCTCCTCTACAGCTTAACAGGGCCAGTCCTTAGTGTGCCACGACAGCCCCACATCCCTTGTTATCTGCCTCACTTGGCAAACCCTTTTCTAAATATTTGTACTTCTCTCTCCTTAAAACACTGTGAGTTCCCTGAAAGCAGATAAGGGATTCTATTTATTATTGTTGTTATTTTCTGCAGAAATATCGATAGTCAGATAAACAAATTTGTCAAATCCAACAACAAATAACCTTAAACTTAAAAAAAATCCAAGAAAAAAATACCGTAGACATCAAAGCAAAACTATGAAACAAGTTAGTATTCTGGGGGCTATTTGGAGAATGTAGTGATGCAGAGAATAGGAAAGTAGTAACTTTTGTCAAGTTTGTACAACCTCAGAAAACATATGCCCGTAGCAAATACATGGGGTCTGCTAATTGACCAACTGCTAACACATAATAGGTGTTCAATAAATGGTGTTTAGAGGCTCAGTTGGTAGAGTGCTTGCTTAGCTTGCACCATGCTGTGGGCCTGATATTCACGGCTGTGTAAAACCAAGCCTGGCGCACAGCTTGTAAACTCAGCATCCCAGAGGTCGAGGTGGGCCAACCAAAAGTTCAAGGCCATATTAGGTTGCATGGGGAGTTTGAGCCAATCTGGGGTACGATACCCTGTCTAAATAAATACTAGATAGATAAAAGTCTATGTCCTCAACTAGAATAAATGGAGGAAATTAGTAGATAAAAGATGCATTTTTCCTTTACTGGATTTTTGTCTCAATCCACTACAACCATATCTATTTGTTTCCCAAAAACCCCACAAAGACATGTGGGCTAGTTTTTTTTTTAATTAATTAATTAATTTTAAAAAAAAAACAATCTTTTCTCATTGTACATACCAATCCCAGTTCCCACTCCCTCCCCTCCTTTTGCTCCCTCCACCTTCCCTCCCACCCCCCTCAGATTCTTTTTTTATTGTTTTTATTGAGCTCTACATTTCTATCCGTGCCCCTCCCCCCCTTCTCCCATGATCCCCATGTGAACTAGTTTTATGTCAACTTGACACAAAATAAAATCTAGAAGAGAGAATGTAAGCTGAGGAAATTCCTCACCAGGCTGGCCTGTGGGCAGGCTTGTGGTACAGTTTCATGATGGAAGATTGATATGAGAAAGCTCAGGTCACTATGGGCAACGCCACCTCTTGGGAGGTGATCATGGGTGCAACAGGAAGATGGGCTGAGTAAACCATGAGGAGAAATCCAGGAAACACCCCTCCCTCTGCACATCTACTGCTGTTCCTGCCCTAATCTCCAATCACGGTGGAGCATGGGACATGAAATGAACCCTTTCCTCCCCGAGCTGCTTTTGGTCACATTTTATCACAGCAACAGAAACTCTAAGACAAATATACTAAGAAAAGTGTGTCAACCACCTTCCCTCCTCACCCCTGCCTGTCAGGTAGCCAAGCCAACCACCTTCCCTCCTCACCCCTGCCTGTGAGATAGCTGGGTCAACCACCTTCCCTCCTCACCCCTGCCTGTCAAGTAGGCAGTTTAAAATGCTGGTAGATACTCTTCTGCAATGCTTAATTTATACGCAGGGCACATATACACACAAGGATTTTTCTTAATTTATAAAACTTGGGTTCCAGTTTTATACACACCATTCTAAAACTGGCCCTTTTCATTTAACAATGTATGATTGACAGCTGTCCAAGACAGGGCATATAGACCAAACTCATTTTTTCCAATAGGCCATAGTGCATGCACCATAATTCAGAGGCATTTCCCTATCAATGAGCACTCCTCTTGCCTCTGCTTTCATGGGAGTTCTGAAGTCCAAGGTGTCAAGACTCTCTGACACTGCCAGATTATACAGACTCTGCCTGCTCTCTGCTGGCGTGGCTGAGGCCGTCTACGGGTGCCTCGACCTTTCATGCAGACACAGTCTTTGAAAGGCTAGCGCACTCATGCCTTTTGCACAATGCCCATTATCTGCCATGTGTCTGACATTGAATAAATATTTAACAGTTATTGAACTGAACCAGAAACTAACCAATCGGAAATCAGCTGGAAGGTCTCTGACTACAGTGTTCACTGTGTTTTATTATCTGGGGAGGAAGTAAAAATAGGAAAATCTTGTTTCTAACCTCATATTCTTGCACTGTGTTTGAATTTAAACACTTACTTCATAACTTACATATATTCTATCAATGTGCTGGCAGGCTTTTATCATATGGGAGGGCTTTAATATTATTTTGTGACCTAAAGCTGCTCCTTTGATAACTGTGAGAGGAAGCAGGCCCAGCACTCAGAGACAGGCGCTCTCCAAGGCTGCCATACTGGCCTGCACAGAACTAAGTTGAGCCTGTGGAAGAGTCAGACTTCAAAATCATCTACCCTGAATATTCTTTAAATGGTTTAGGTTTTTGTGTATGTGTGTGTGTGCGTGTGTCCACAAACACATGTTAGAATGTGGACATTCATGTAAGACTCTGTGGAGGCCAGAAGAGGGTATTGGATCTCCTGGAACTGAAGTGACAGGTAGTTTTGAGCCACCTGATACAGGTGCTGGGAACTGAGCTTATGTCTTTGGGAAGAGCAGTAAGTGCTCTTAACCACAGTGTCCTTTCTCCCCATGCCCTACCCTGCATATTCTGTGTGTGTGTGTGTGTGTGTGTGTGCGCACGCGCGCACGTGCCTATGTGTGTAGGTGCACATAGAGACCGGAGGTAGATGTGGAATCTTTTCTCCTACTGTTCTCTATTTCACTTTTGTGAGACAGAGTCTCTCACTGAACTGAAGCACATATCCCAGATAGTCGGTGAACCCAGGGATGCCCCTGTCTCCATCTCCCAAACTGCTGGCTGCCTAGATCTAGCATGAGTTCATGAGTGCTGCAGATCTGAACTCAGGTTCTCTGCTTGTGGCAAGCACTGTGTTGATAAAATACCTCCCGGTCCCTGCCTCCCCAAATGTCTTTATTTGGTACCTCTAGCACAAAGCACTGGTATCTGTATATGATTTCCAGATGCCTGAGAGCCCTAAAATTTGGGGGCCTCATGCCGATCTAATAGTACTTAGAAGTACTTGGACATCTTCCCACATGCGTGGCTCAAGGGCTCTCTCTGCCTTTGCAATAGATGATCCATCAGCTCTGCACCCAGACCTGGTAATCAGCCTTTTAAAAAGACGGATTATGAGAGCCTCTACTTAGTGCGGCCATTTCTTCGGGACGCTGAGTCCAGATCTGGACCATGATGAGTCCACTCTGTTCTCCAGCGGTAAAAACACTGCGCCAGGCTGAAAGTGCAGCCGGGCCGGACACTGCGCCAGGCTGAAAGTGCAGCCGGGCCGGACACTGCGCCAGGCTGAAAGTGCAGCCGGGCCGGACCACGTGGAGAAACTGTTGATGCAAACAGCCCAACTTACACTGCCACGAAAGTTAAAAACACTAATCGTTGGTTTAATAGTGGATTTAATCTTAGTTCATACTCCATATGTCTTAAATAGCGAACAAGTACGTGTTTTTTCTATGTTTTTCTTCAATGAAGCTGTTCTCCTACTAAAATCCAACGTACGTCAGTGTTCCCGGTTTTGTTTTGTTTTAGGTTTTGCCCTCCATACCTCACATGGGATAAAACAATGGGATTTACATTTCCCAGAGCTAAAGACTTTCCTGCTTACTATCCGTATATTTAAACAGACACGTTAACTTTCTGATCCTGGGGTTTCATCTCCACCTCCACGTGTAGCGATGGCAACAGATACAGAACTGGCCAAAGACAGGGTCACTCACAGTTTTGATGTGTTTTGAGGTCCCAGAGGAGCTACCTCACCAAGCACACTCTACTCATCATTTAGAATTTTGTTTCAATCCGTGTAAATAACAGTACTTTGCAAAGACATAATAAAAACCCTAGGACTTTGATAACTTCTATGACTTGGTCCTCATGCTGGAAATGGAGAGGTCAGAATGGGATGGTCAAATGACTGTCACTAAGCACAGGCAATCCTGTTTCCCTCCCGTCGACGTCACACAATACCTGTGAAGATGTTCGTGAACACTCTGGTCAAAGGACCTGAACCGGACAGCGTTGGGCAGGGAGCAGGATCTCCCTCCCCAGTCACCAGCCAGTGAAGAGTGAGCACTGAGTACAAAAGTTCTCAAAACCTCAGCTCCTTCTGTCAAATAGGGAGGCAACACTAGTGGCCACGCACCGTGTTCTTAAAGGAGCAAGTTTGACAGTGAAAACCAGCCGGCACAACTACGAACATGGGTTTGAAAGGGAAACGGGAAATCAGCGTGTTTGAAGGTAGGCTCAGAAATACTTGAGAAAGCAGGTTCCATGCAGACTTAGCGCCCATCTGACATCCTGGATAAACCACAGAGACCATGGGAAATTAATGATGTCATCTGTTGGGCTGGATGCTTCCCAGGACGTGTCAAGGTTCCCAGTGGTCAGGTGGCACCAACAGTTAGCGAGGTTTTGCTGCAAGGGATTTTGGTGGTGTGCAAAACCAAGTCAAATGCTCTTACCCAAGAGAGTTTACAACCTCTGACATATTTTCCCCACGTGCTCCTTAGTGAGCACAAAGGTCAGGGGTGAATTCAGCTTCAGAACACTGTTCGGAGTCCCAGACCAAGAGTCCCTGGGATCACACAGGAGAACCTGCTCATCAAGTGCCTTCCAGACACGCTGCTTCCTTTTTCCTTCCATCAACCCCAGCATGTACAAGGCATTGGCCATAATTATGCTGGACATAGCTCAGGGCTCCATGCCACCTCTATAGCCCAATCATGTAAAATGTAAATCCCAGCTCCATATCTATCCCACTTCTAGACTCGAAGGTGAACAATCCCACTTCCAGAGCAATCACCAACCAAGATCAGATTCTGCAAAATGAATTTTCAGCATTCTGAATAGAGATTATGGATGATAATCCCCAGCGTGACCCTAAAAGGGAGTGCTTAATTATCTAACAATGTAATTGAATTTCTAACTCTCTCCCATACCAAAAAGGGCGAAAGCTTCAGAGTTTAAAGACCAGCTCTGCAACCTGTCACAAGTCACTTCAAGGGGAGTCAAAGATGTCGAAGTCGCTGCTTTGCAAATACACTTTCTAAAAATAATCAATATTTTCCTTCAAGGCTTATGACAAAGCAACCAAGCCACTTCGTTTTAATTGCTTGCAAGCTGCACACTGACTTGATCTCTTTAATATTTCACTCATAGTAGCAGCCGCTGCGCTATGACTAACTCCTCTCCCAAGCATCACTGCTGTCTCCAGATGGCAAGAAATGCATTCCCTTCACTCCTGCCTGAAAAGCAATTCTGATTTTTCCCCCTTTCTTCCCATCCTTCCACTTCACCTGCAGTAATTATTTCTGCTCCAGATCAAAACGGGAGGGGCGAGAAAGGAGGACACCAGGTAACCGTTAGTACAGGTAAATTTACTTTTTTCTTTCTTTTTTTTTTTAATGAAGTATGAACTCTGCAGCTTTAAATCTTGCTGCATCGAGCCCTGGATTTCTTCCATAACTGAGCTACAAAATGGTAACAAGAAAGGAGGAAAAAAATACCTCTTCCACCCAGCCAGCCCTTCCACAGCTCTTCAGCAAGACTGGCAGTGGCCAGCCCATCCCCCACGCCCTCCCAGCCCAGAGGCGCAGCTAGTACAGGTGGGCTGGGCACCGGACCTTGGCCCTCAGGCTTCGTCCACAGCCGGCGATCAAGGTCAAGGGCGAGCGCTTCCTTTCCCAGCCCAGGAGCCCGGGGAGTCGCTGCCAAAGTTTCAGGCCCGGCTGGGGCCAACACGACTCTCGCAGCCCCTTGCCCCCTGGCACCTGCCCAGTGCGCACTCTCCAGACCCGGCACTGGGTCCGCACACCATGTCACCTGGTCCCCACTCACCTCGTGTGGACATGGCTCAGGCAGCGGCAGCCGAATCCGGAGGGAGAGGAGAACCCGCAGGGCGTGGGGAGGATAGGATCCCGAGACGCGCACACGGGCTCGCGCCTCCCCAGCCCCAGGCCCCGGGCGGACGCCGCCTCCCGCAGGACACCTGCTCGGCGCTCCGGGCAGCCACGCGGGCGGGCAGGCGGGGATCTGCAGGGCGCGGCGCTGCTGACAGCTACGGCCGGCTGGGCGGGGCCGTCTCCCCCGCCCGAGGCCCGCGGGCAGGCATGGCCCACTCGGGGCCACAGGCTGCTGGGGATGCACTGCCGGCTTGGCTATCGCACCAGGCAGAGCTTTGTTCCTGAGCAAGGTGGGCATGTGATGGGGTGGGGGAGTCTGCGTGGTCCATACTGTGGACCGAGTCCCTGATGGTGATGTTGTTGGGGGGAGGGGAGAGGATGACTGTCAGTGAGGCTTTCCAGCTTCCAGCCTTGGTGCCAGAGAGACACCGTTAGGACTGATCCTATACCTTCCATAAGTGCTGCCCTTGACTGGGGAAAGAATTCCACAGACACCTGAGGGGGGTTGACCCTCACTGTGGAGCAGTCTTTGGCAGCTCATAATAACAGGTCCAGCAATTCAGAAATGTTCAAAGAACAGGTGGACACAATTCTATGAAAAAAATAATTGGTCAATAATTGGAGAAAGCCCGACAATATGATGATCCTGTGGGGAGGGAAGTGTCAGGGGGAAAAAAGACATAACGAGAAAAGAAAATTTCAAACTTCAGTAGCACTAAATTTCAAACCACTAAACTCAACAACTAAAATCAACTCCTTGTCTGTCACCTTGACGACATTCCTTTTAGACAGGCCACAGTCCAGTTTCTTGTGTCTCAAGAAGACTTTCTTTCCCTCCATCCTCGGCTCACTACTAACCGGAATCACCTGGGTGCTTGCAGGGTCGCCTCCCTGCCCAGCCTGCCTCCAGTCCTCCCTCCTTCGCTCTGCCTGCTGCTGCCTCGACAATAGTTTTTCTGCTTAGGACGTTGTCATTACTCCCAAACCTGCAGGCTGTCCCCGCCGATCTCCAGATGGTCTTATTTCATTCAACTCATTGCAACCGAGCAGTTCCTCCAACAGAGACTTAGCGAACAGAGGCTACCAGCCGACCTTTGTGTCAGGTAGTCGGGCCACCACAGCGGTGAACAGGGTAGGCATGACCTATGTCCTAAACAGCTTCTGAAGTGTTGAGAACCTTTGCACACTGAGCAAGCCTGCCCCCCATGCCACCCTAGTTACACCTTACACGAGTACTTTCTCCGGCTGACATTTCTCAATAGTGTCCCCTGCCTGTCTTTGCTCTCACTGTTCTTTGCTAATGCCTTCCTCCCCACCCAAGTCACCCCAAGCCACCTCATGAAACGTTCCCCAGGTCCTTCTGTGCCCGCTGACCTCTAAGCTTCCATGTGTTTTCAGAACACCAACACACAACTGCTTTAAAAACATGTTGTTTTGTGTTGCTCCTTAAAGATTGCCCTGTGTGTTTTCTCCTCCCCCAAAGCTCCATAAGTACTCTGTGAACATTGCAGCCCTGCCGAACTGACTTAGTTCAGCACGTATGTTACCGAGCGTGTATTCTAGTGGATGTCATACAGGGACACAGGTCCCAGAACGGTGTGCTTGTCTACCCTTAGCCTTGCGATAATACCTAGTCCCTTTCTTCAACTGTCTGCCACAGTCATTCTGGTCCTTGTAACCTCATTGTACAACCACAGATACAGTACAAGCAGATCTTACCCTTGTGTCCTTAAGGCGCTTATAATAGACCACACAGATGGTCATAAAATATGCTCCTCACTGTCTGGAATAAGGCAATGTACACAGTGTTTTTCAGGCGGAGAGCAAGTCAGTCCTCAGCTTAGCTGTAGCTTTCACATCCAGGAAATCAACCAACTGTGAGCTGAAACTATTGAATAGAATAGCTGCATCTTGTCAGACATGATGGCAGATGCCTGCAGTCCCAGCCCTCAGGAGGCCACTGCCAGAAAAGAGGGTCATGGGTTCAAGGCCAGCCTGGGCTACATAGCAACACCTGTCTGAAGAAAATAAATTATGTTTGCATTGAACTTGGATTGCTGTGCTTGTTTTGCCTTGGTTTCCTAAGTGACCTAATATATCATTTTATACTGCATTTACATTACACTAGTTATTATAACTAAGCTGGAAATGGTTTAAAGAACCCGGACAGAAATGTATAGTTTACATGCAAATATGATAGCATTTAATATAAGACACTGAAGGACATGTGTACTCAGGACCTGGCAGCTTCAAAATCAGGTCTGAAGAGATGACTCAGTGGGTAAGAGCACTTCCAGAGAGACCTGGGTTCAATTCCAGCATCCACGTGACAGCTCACAACTGTCTGTAACTCAAGTTCCAGTGGATCTGACTCCCTCACACAGACATATATGCAAGCCAAATACCAACACACATAAAAATTAAATGAATAAATAAATAAAAATTACATTTAAATATAGGTTTATTGTCAGAGATCATTGTTAGCTACAAGTAGATTTTCCTATTATTAATTGTATTTTATCTTCAGGTTTAGTATCAATGCCAAGTTTTAAAATATATATGGCTGGTTTATATATCTTTATTTGGTGTGTGTGTGTGTATACACACGCTCCCACATACGTGCAAGGGGTGCGTGGATGAGTGTTGGAGGTTGGTACCAGATATCTACCTCCATTGCCCCCCACTTTATTTTTTGAGGCAGGGTCTCTTCACTGAACCTAGAGCTCACTGTTTCCACTACACCGGTAGAGGGATGAGATCTACCTGTGCCCTCACTACCCCCAGTGCTGGATTCAGGCACATGCCACCATACCTGCTTTGTGTGGGCTCTGGGGATCTGAACGCAGGCTCCAGTGCTTCTGGGTGGACATTTACCCACCGAGGCATCTCCCCAGTCCCACTGACTTGTAATTCGCAGAAACGCTACTGAGGAATGCCTTCAGAGTCAGCCAGGCTACAGAACAGCTGTAGTGTTAGAAATCTAAGAACTAATTCTTCCAACCTGAATCAAGACAGCTGCTTCTGAAATAATAATCTCTGTGCGAGCAAGCTGGGAAGAACAAGATATCACATTATGAGTGTCATTTTAAAGATTAATAAATGCTATACTATAAATTCTATACTATAAACTAGAGGAGTTTGGATTGACCAAAAGAAGAAACATATTCCAAACTGTCTGGGGGAAAAATGGTTAGTTACTTTTGACTCTTGCCAAAAATATGCTTTTTACTTTGAATGGAAGGGAGCGAGTGTGCATTATTCATGCTTTCTGTCTTCAAATGATTGAATATTGATTTCCACTCCCACAGCTCTTGGCTGTTGCTCACTCTCTTCTCATTCTTAGCCTGAACTTCATACAAGCAGCATGGGAATAATTCTACTTTAGGCGTAATTTCTAGTAAAAAAAAAGATACTTAATACTTGGGCATCAAACACCTCAAACACCTCTGTGCAGAAGACAATTAGGAAATCCGACAAGGAAGGCCGGGTCTCAGACAGCATGTGGGGTAGAGAGGGTGACCCTCAGACTGCTTTTTAAGCCAGGCCTCTAGAGGAGTTAGGTGACCTCAGGTTGATGGAATCTTGGACTCTCAAGAAAACAAAGCAAAATTCTGCTTTATAAAAGCACCCTGGGGGGTGGAAAGATGGCCAATCAGTCAAGAGGCCTTGCTACTCTTTCAGAGGACCTGAATTCAGTTTCTAGCATCCATGTCAGCTGTTCAGATGACCTGTAACTCCAGCTCCAGGGGGCTCCTTCTTCTGGCCTCTGTGGATACTCACTGACACACACACGGGTCTGGGGAGAGAATAAATGTTTTTAAAGCATCCCCAATGTGAACTCCAACAATTTCTACGGAGTAAAAGCCACCAAAAATGATGCAAAGTTCAAAGATCATCAATAACACATGAACATAGTCAGCTCTTGGTATGATTCAGTCAGAACAGCAGGTATAGACCAAAGTGTGACAGAGTACAATTCCCGTGCAGCAAATATAAATTAGGTATAAAATATATAAAATAAAATGATAACAGGTAATATCACTGAGCTGGTATACTACCAAAATGATTGGGTAAATTAAAAAAGAAACAAAACTACGGTCAGAACCTTTAATCCAATGGATAGGTATAAAGAAAACATAGAAAAAAGAAGTGGCATAGAAGGTAAAACTATAAAACTATCCGGGAGAAAGCTTTGAAAATGTAGGAAGCAGATAACACGCAAAACTTGATTAAGATAGATGAAGGAGACGCCAGGCTGGGACTAAGGTCAGAGCATCACTCAGCCCTCACCAGAGAAGCTGCTTCCTGCCATACATAGTGATTAACACAGAGACCCTCAACTTGGCAAAGTGCAGGCAGTGAGAGACTTTAAAACACTCAGTCCTAAATGGGATGCCTTCATTAAACCCCTCCCCTCAAGGCTCAGGGATCTGTGTGGAAGGGAGGCAAAAAGAATCTAAGGAAACAGCTTCTTTGAGATCCTGTAGTAGGAGACTACTTGTTCATTTCCCAGCTGCCCAGACGCAAATAATCACAGAAACTATTTGGTCAATAGTTTAGTCATATTCCTTGTTAGCTCTTACGTGTTGTGTTGAATTAACACATTTTTATTAATCTATTGCTGTGGGACAATGGTCTGTACCCTGTCACTTGTAATTTAAATAAACACTGATTGGCCAGTAGCCAGGCAGGAAGTAGAGGCAGGGCAATGAGAATTCTGGGAAGAGAGAAGTTTCAGTCTGTAGTTATCACCCAGACAGAGAGGAAGCCAGACACAGAACAAGCAAAATGTGACTGCCTCACCAAAAAAAGTACCAAGCCACGTGGCTAACACAGACAAGTATTATGGGCTAATATAAGTTATAAGAGTTAATGAGATGCCTGAGCTACTAGGCCAATCAGTTTATAATTAATGTAGACCTCTGTGTGTTTCCTTGGGACTGAACAACTGTGAGACTGGGAAGGACAGAAACCTCAGTCAATAATTTATGTATTGCCACGAGGTCATGGCATACTGATAAGGTTTCGTCAGGCATCTGTCTCCTTTGGCAGCTACATGCCGTCTCTTTGACTCTGCCTACTTTCTATATCTCTGTTCAGATTTCCCACCTGGCTTTGCTTTACTAATTCTTTGGCCGAAGTAGATTTATTCATTAACCAATGATAATAAAACATATTCACAGCATGCAGGGGAATCCCACATCGAGACACAACAGGACTGATGCACATGTGAACTCACAGAGACTGTGACAGCCCACACAAGACCTGCACAGGTTCAAACAAGACAAAATCCCAGAGCTGGAAGTGGAAGTGGACACAAAGCTCCACCTCTAACCAAGAAGCTATGTGTGATTGATACCTGCTGGAAGGAAGAACAGTTTTCTCAAAGGAAGCATCACTGGGTAGCTGAACCACACTCCAGGGTAAGCGCCATGCCTAGGAGTAGCTGGCCAACCAGAATAGACTCCATGTCTTTTGTTTGTTTGTTTTTCTTTTTTTTTTTAATTTGTCTTTTGATTTTCCTTTTCTGTTTGTTTGAGTGTTTTGGTTTTCCTTTTTTGGTTTTCAGTTTTTGTTTTTCTTATTTTTCTGAGAGCGAGAACATGAAGTTGGGTGGGTAGGGCAGTGGGGGAGGATCTAGGAGTGGGGAAAGGGAAAAAATATGGTCGGAATATAGTATATTAAAAATATTTTATTTTATTAGATTTTTGAGACAGAGTTTCTCTGTATAGCCTTTGCTGTGCTGGAATTAGCTCTGTAGACCAGGCTAGACTCTAACTCATAGAGATCAGCCCGCCTCTGCCTCTGAAGTGCTGGAATTAAAGGGGTGCACCACCACCTAGCTGAAAAAATATTTTAAACAAAAACATTTGTAAGGATAGATGAAGGAGAAGGATTGATGTATAAATAATAAAAATCCTAGGAAAGAATTAGAATTAGGAGAGCTAACACTTGACGAGAACAGCTGAGAATACTGTGTAAGTCAACAAACTAAGGAAACATAAATATATCAATTAGAATGATTTAAAAACATGGAAATAGACCCATTCCATTGAAACTGAACAATGGTGGACAGGTCTAAAAAAGTGAAGAAAATAAACATGCAGAAATCAAGTTGGTGCTAACCCAGAAGCGCCATCCCTACTGGCCAGCTTTCGTGGTGTCGGGGTGCTAGTTAAGTGCTAAAGGCCAACTGGGGATAAAATTAATCATCAGTCTAACTGAGTTATGGATCCTGTGAGATAAAAATAATGACTAGCCTAGCAGGACATTCCCACCAGCACAGTAATGGCATGAAGATTATGAAACCACTTTCTGAACTGATCTAAGGCCCACTCCCTAAAATGAAGCTCAGGGTTTTCACTGCTAAGGGAACAAGAACCCACAGCCAGGCAAGTCCTAGGCCCCAGAGGAGAAGCTACTACAATTATTCTGTTAAAGGGACAGTATTAAACTGACTCCTAATGACTTACAGTTATGCCCATATACTAACGCACAGATTGATGTATCTCTTCGGCTTCCTCAGAGAAGTTTGTTATCATAGTGAATATTGGCTAATAATACAGAGACCCTCAACTGCCAACATGCAGAGAATAAGAGATTTCAGAATATTCTGTCCTAAATGGATATCTGTATCACACCTTCCTCCCAAGGCTTGGGGATCATCCCAGAAGAGAGAAGCAGAAGATTATAAGAACCATAGGGGTAGATGGATGACCACAGGCAAACCATGTGTCCCAGCACTAAAGCACAGCTGCACACATGGACTGGCAGCTGTCATGACAGCATGCACAAGACCTGTAAAGAATCAACACGGAGGAGGGGGTGGTCACGAAGTCCCAACCCTACCTGAGGAGCTATTGGCAAATGGTGACTGCTGGAAGGGAAGAGCTTCCAATACACACAAAAATCCTCTGGAGACCTTATTGACTGCTCGGCTGCATGTCCATCACTTGGAGACTCAGAGGAGAAAATGGGCAAACACTTGAAAACCAAGCAGATTGTTGAGTTCACATGTCCTCCAAGGTACAGTGGACATAAGCTGATAGTTAATCTAAGGCATTTGGTTGAGGACTCATAGGAGCCACACTTGAATAGGAAAGCTCAAATATTGCCAGAGTGAGAATTTTACTTCGTCCACTCTCATGGTTTTTAAAAAGCCTTGAGAAGAGCAAATTGATCTGGAAAGACCTCAACAGCCTACTAGAATGAAGAACAATAATGAATAAAATCCAGGATCCAATAAAGCAATGACTACAGTACTCAGTGTCTGGTAAAAATGGCTGAAGATGCCAAGGAGAATGTACTTCGAAGTCCAAAGACAAGTCAGTCATTAACACACAGATTCAGAATGACAGATAGGCAGACAGACAGACTGTAACTATAGATAACAGAGATAATGTGAGCCAACTATGTTTCCATATTAAAAGGCAAGGATATCATGAGAAAAGTGCTTTGGCTCTCTATTCTACATTTATATACATATATATTATATATTATATTATATAGCTGTGACAAATGCCTGTGTCCTAGTCTTCTTCCTATGACTGTCATAAACACCATGACCAAAAACCACTTGGGGAGAAAACAGTTTATTTGATTACACAGGTGGCCATTAGGAGAAGCCAGGACAAGAACTCGAGGCAGGAACCTGGAGGCAGGATCTAATGCAGAGGCTCTGGAGGTGTGCTGCTTTGGGTTGCTCAGCCTGCTTTTGTATACACCCCAAGACCACCATCTCAGGGATGGCACTGCCCACAGTGGACTGGGGTCTCCCACACCAATCATCGATCAAGAAAACAGCCCCACAGACTTGACTACAGGCCAGTTGTAGAGGCTCCTCAACTGAGACTCCCTCTTCACAGATGGTCTTGGCTTATATCAAAGTGACAGAACTCTGATCTGCACAAGCTAAGGATTAATTTGAACTCATGGTTTGAGAGGTAATTTGTAAGGCAATCTTGTCTTAATAATATAAACCCAGAGTCAGATATTAGAGAAGCAGAGCAGCCAGCTACTAGAGTTCTTACCTCTCTGAATGTTCAGAACACATAGGCAAGATTCCCTCTCTGAATCCTCAGACTGAATGCCCTGATCTCCTCATATTCCTCCCTCTGCCAAGCCCATATCACTCCTGTGTCCACCTCCCTAGTGCTGGGATTAAAGGCGTGTGATCCCAAATGCTGAAATCAAAGGTGTGAGCTCTGTTTCCCTCTCAGACTGATTTGATCTTGTATAGTCCAGGGTGGCCTTGAACTCACAGAGATTCCTCTGCCTCTGTCTCCTTAGTGCTGGGATTAAAGGTGTGTGCCACCATTGCCCAGCCTCTATGGCTAACTCATGTGGCTAGCTTTGCACTCTGATCTTCAGGCAAGCTTTATTTGTTAAAACACAAACAAAATATCACTACAATAATAGGGTCAGGACTGTGCTAACCTTATCAATGAATCCACTGACCAGTTCATAGTTCAATGGGTTTATTAGGAAATAGACCCTAACTGTGGGGAGGGGACTGTTTGAGAGTGAATTGAAAGGTCTACCCTGGCCCCATTCTCTGCTGGCCTGCATGAGGCATCGCATTCTCTGCTGGCCTGTACTATAAGAACTCTGGAGAAGATACTTCAGAAGGGAAGAAAATTATACTAGATTGAACCAACAGACATGGATTTGGGAATGATCTGGGTACTGGAATCACTAGAGAAGGATCTAAAAATAACTCTCACAGTACACTAAAGGATCTGGTGGGGGAAGTTGACAATGGTAAGAGAGGGATTTCAGCAAAGGATTGGAAACTATGAAAAGTTCGATGGCAACGTGAAATCATGGACACAGGCAGAACTCAGTGGGTAGAATGGTCACCTGGCATGCAGAAGCCCCGGGTTCGATCTCTAACACCGCATGAAGAAGAGACAGGAAAGCCTGCTCACCTTGACTCCTGGGCATGTGAGAACATGGCAAGAAAGCCGACATCAACAATCCAGAAAGGGTTCCCTCCAGCACAGCACAGACCATGTGAAAATAATAACTATAATCGTGATCATGGACACTGATCATGGGCTGGGTTTCTGGTTCCAGGCTTTCTAGGTGGGATGCAGACCATCATGGAAGTCAGCTGTTCTTGCAGTCACAAGGGTGGGGTGGGGAGAACAAGCTACAGAAAGCATGGTTTAAAAGATACCAGAAAAGCCAGGTATAACAGTACAAGCCTGTAATACCAGTAATGGGACCCAAACATTCAGATACAGCAAAATCCAACTTTTACCTTCTTCTCCAAAAGAAGTCAATGGTGTGTTGGCCAGCTGGCCTCCTGTCTCGGTTGTGGTTTCTCTTGCTGTGAAGAGACACCATGATCACAGCAATTCTTATAAAGGAAAGCACTGAAGGGTGGCTCACAGTTCAGAGGTTCAGTCCATTATCATCATGGTGGGCCATGGTGGAATTCAGGCAGACATGGTGTCGGAGAAGTAGCTGAGAGTCCCTATATCTTGTCTTGCAGGCAACAGGAAGTAGTCTCTGACACTGGATGTATCATGAGCATATATAACACCTTAAAGTCTGCCTCCACTGTGACACACTTCCTCCAATGAGGCTAATCTCCTAATAGTGTCACTCCCTATGGGGGTCATTCTCTTTCAAACCACCATGTTCCACTCCCTAGCTCTCAAAGACTTGTAGCCACATCATAATGCAAACATGCATTCAGTTCAACTTCAAAAGTCCCTATAGTCTATCACAGTCTCAACAATGTTTTAAAGTCCAAAGTCTTCTGGGATTCATGCAATCTCTTGAAACTATAATCACCTGAAAATTAAAATAAAAAACAGGTCACATACAAAACACAGGGACACATGCAAAGCACACTCATGATGAAATGTTGCTTCTTTCATAACATGCTCTGGTTCTAACCAGCACATTTTCATCAGTCAATTTATCCTGGAGATAATTTATAATAATAATAATCCTCTCTGAGTCTCTGAAGGCTGCCTAGGGTGGTGTCCTCTGTAGGATTTATTGTGGGCTCCTTCACCAGTTTCCACCGGCTCCTCATTGGGGTTTTTCTAACTTCACTGTTACTCAAGGAAGGAAAGAAGGTAGTCATCTCAGAGGTGGAGTCTGCAGTATTTTTTGATCTTGGCTCCTCAGCTGCTCTCCAGCAAAGCTGGGCTTCTTATTCTTTCATATTCATTGATTAAAAGAATCGAGTGAGCGCGGGCGCCTGGAAATCAGCTCGGATCAACACCTTCACTCTGCACGGCCCTCTCTAAGAAAGGGCTGTTTTGATGAAAGTTGCCAAACAGCCCCAGGCTGACCCTGGAGAGCACTCATCAGGATTCCTGGAAAAGTAGGCAGGCAAGATAGTAAGTTTCCTAAGAAAAACAGAGTAGGTGGGGCTTCTCATCTCCTCTCAAATCTCTGGTCTCTCTGTTTCTGAACTGCGTTGGGAAATGACGCCAAGGGGTCCCACTCACCCCTGCAAGCTTATGCTGAATGAGATAGGATGCAAGCTTAAAGATTATGGAGCATGCAGTTCCAGAAAATTCTGTTCTAACCCCTCAAGGAAAGTCAGGAGACCAGAGAGGGTACAGCCTGAAGATTTGGCTAGAAGTACGTAACTGTCTGGAGGCTCCCGGGAAGACAACCTTCTGGTCACATTGATAGACAGATATGTTCTGGTCACTAATGGCATCAGAGCCACTTCTCCTGAGCATTTGAATAAAAGCCTTTCCTTAAAAGGTTTTAATCTGGTGCTGGGACTCCTGTTCTTTAAATTCCCAATGAACGTGGCTGTACTCCTCTCACTAGGAGAGCTGACTTACTGCCCAGCAGATCTTGTTTTCCTGATTTTAAATACTGAATACAGCCCTGTCCCTGCACACACACACACACACACACACACACTCACACTTCCCTGTACCCACACTTCTATGCCCCTGTACTTCCTCTTCCCTGTCCCTGCACTTCCCTGCTGCTCCAAGCAGGCTGCTGTATTTTTAATGCATGATTAAAGTTGCAGAACTCTCTGAATTAAACTAGGAACTAAATTTAGAAGCGTCCGACCAGAGCCCCAGGGGCATTACTCTGATTGTTCAAACTGCCCAAATCCCAATATGCTCTGCCCTGTGAGTTTGTCAGTGAAAACCAGGGTCTCACAGTACATCTGTGCACTTCTCCTCTGACCTGTGAGGACCACCATGACCCTCCACCATGCTGGTTTCTCCCTTTGAGAACATACTTAACACCGGTGAGGTGATGTCTGCCTAGCTCGGGCTGCCCAGGCGTGAAATCAAGGCGCAAACAATGTCCCCGGTTTTAGCACTGCTCCTTCAGGATGCAGGCCTTCATTCGGGTGCTCTGGAATGCTAAATTAAACTAAATAAAACCAAGAAATAGTAACAATAAATAAGTTACCATTTAGTACCTACTTTACACGGTGTTTCATGCTAAGTGTGTGTGTGTGAGAGAGAGAGAGAGAGAGAGAGAGAGAGCATGTGAGCATGGGTCCACATTGAGTGTCTTCCTCCATCTTGGTCTCCATCTTATTTTTTGAGGCAGGATCTCTCACTGAGTCAGGATCTCACTGATTCAGCCAGCAAGCCCCAAAGAGTCTCCTATCTCTGCCCCAGTACTGGAATTACAAATGTGTCTCTGTGCTCAGCTTCTTACGTGGTGCTGGGCACCCAAGCTCAGGCCCTCACGCTTGTGCAGCAAGCGCTTTACCAATTGACCCGTCTGCCTAGCCCCAGACTAAGATAATCTTAATGCTTTTTTACTACTTATTCCTATTATGAAAATCCTGACTTATGGACATTCATTGATTCCACCAAGAAAAAGACAAGGGGACCAAGTAAAGGACAGTGGAAAGAGAACATTACACTCATCCGACAGCCAGATGTGGTGGTATATGAATGTATTCCAAGCACTCTAGGAGGTTGAGGCAGGAAGATTTTTTTGTGTGTCAAATTCAACCTGGACTACTAATAAGACCCTGTCTCAAAAAACCTAAATAATTAACCGATCAATTTGATTTGCTAACTAAAGTAATAGAAGAAAATAAGTACAGAAAAATAAAAAAAGGTGCATTCTAGGCAGGGGCACATATGAGAAGACCCACTTAGTGAAGGAGAGAGGAGCCAGGCAGGTTCAAGGACTAGAGAGCCCAGCATCCGAGCCCAGCATCCTAGGCTTGAACGGAACACAAAGGAATATAAAGATGATACTTTAAACCGAAGAGCTAATCAAAGACTAGATAAAAACCTAAAACTTAGTTCCTAAACTACATGAAATTGTAGACCATTTGCAGTCTTTAAGCGGAGAAGGGGTGTGATGTCACTCACACTGACGTCATGTTTGTTGTTTGCTCCGTGGAGAACGAGCTGGAGAGAAGAACTGAAGATCAGATACAGGGTGGGGGCTGAATTGAAGAATGGTGGAAGCCCGTGTTGAGATGGGAAGATGCACACACATGCAGTCTCTCTCTGTCTGTCTGTCACTCTGTCTCTCTCTCTCTGTCTCTGTCTGTCTGTCTCTCTCTCTCTCTCTCTCTCTCACACACACACACACACAGCCAAAGACAGTTGGGAGGGAGAGTTGGCAGGGTTTGTTGACTGAGTAAATGAGAGAGCAGGGGAACTACAGCTGATTCTCTGGGTTCTGGCTTCAAGAGAAGAGTGCATGGGTGTGGCGCTCTCTCCCTGAACCCAAGAGTGGTGGGCGGAGACGAAGAGAAAGCTCTGTGTAGTCAAGTCTGGAACTCTGCTCTGGCCACACGTTTGAGCTGTCTGTCTTAGAGACATCGATGTTAGACTCTTAGAGGACAGGTTTGTAGCTCAGAGGTGAAGGAGTCTAAATGGGGGTAACCAGAGAGGGTAATGGGGCAAAGAAACACTGATCAGAATGTGATCTATATAACAGCAGTATTTAAATACATGGGAATCAGTAAGACCAATTTTGAAGCTGGCTAGCATTTGAAAGGGGGATATCCAGGGCTGACTCCAGATGGATGCTAACAAAAGGCAATGGGTCGGCTAAGACAGAGGCTCTAAGAGGCAAAGATGGTACCCACCACCCCTCCGTGTCCAGTAAACTGAACAAGTGGCCATCAGGAAGAAAGGCCCCAGTGTGAAGTACCAGCTGACTTCTATTGCGTGTACACTCTCCCCTAATTCTCCACCTGGGTTCAGGCTGCCGTGCCTGCTGAGCCTGCAGCTGGACTGAGTGTACACTATCACCTGTCGGTTCTCGTGGGTGCCTGCTCAGGACAACGCTGCTGCAGAGAGGAGCATGAGACAACACGGACCAGGAAACTGAATTGGGCAGCCGGCACATCGCTGGTGATACCGAGAAAGGTCATTTCTGGGTTGTGGAGCAGCAGATTGTCCATAAATACATAAAAATGTTCATCCTTAACCATCAGGAAAATGCAAATTAAAACTGTATTGAGATTTCATTTCACCCCAGTCAGAAAAACAAACAGCAAATGCTGCCAGGGACATGACCAAAGAGGGTCCTTATTCACGCTGAAGGGAGTATATACTGGTGCCTATGGTTTCTCAATGGTGTGGGGGTTTCTCAACACACTGAAGATAGAATCACCCAATGACCTGCTTGCTGTCCAACCCCTTGAAGAAGCTTCATCAGCAGAGCGTGGAGATTCTTCTGTGTCCATCTTTAGTGCTGAATTATTGACAACAGTTAAGAAAGGAACCTGCCCAGGTGCCTTTCTATAGATGGTGCAAAAAAATGTGGCATTTATACACAGTGGGGTTTTATTCCGCTGTAATAATGAATGAAATGAGTGATTTCCCAGGGAAAATGGACAGAACTGAAGACTAGCATGTTAAGTGAAATAAGCCACGCTTGGAAAGGCGGATATCTCAACTTTTCATATAAGAAGAATTATATGTGTGTTTGATGGAGGGGAGTTTCTGTCCTGCCCCATCCCACAGCCATTCAGCCCCAAAGAAACACACAGAAGCTTATATTAATTATAAACTGTTTGGCGTATTAGCTCAGATTTATTCACTAGCTCTTATAACTTAAATTAACCCATTAATTCTTGTCTCTGTTTAGCCACGTGGCTTGCTACCTTTTCGCAGTGAGGCGTTCTCATCTTGCTGTGTCTGACTGGTGACTGACTCTCTGCTTTTCCTCCTCCCAGAGTTCTCCTCATCTGATCACCCGCCTATACTTCCTGCTTGGCTGCTGGCCAACCAGCATTTTATTAAACCAATATGAGTGATAAATCTTTACAGTATAAAAGAGCATTATCTCACGGCAGGGATATGAAAGCAGAGGCCTAAACAAATGAAGAAAAATGTGATGTCTTAGGGTTTCTATCGCTGTGATGAAACACCAGGACCAAAAAGCAAGTCGGGGAGGAAAGGGTTTGTTTGGCTTACACTTCCACATCACTGTTCATCACTGAAGGAAGACAGGATGGGAACTCAAAAACAGGGCAGGATCCTGATGCAGAGGCCTTGGAGGGAGCTGCTTATTGACTTCCTCAGCCCACCTTCTTCTAGAATCCAGGACCAGCAGCCTAGGGATGGCCCCACCCAGCATGGACTGGGCCCTCCACCATTGATCACTGATTGCAAAAATGCCTTACAGCTGGATCTCCTAAAGGCATTTCTTCAAGTGAAGTTTCTTCCTCTCTGACGATGCTAGCTTGTGTCAAGTGACACACAAAATCAGCCAGTAGAGGTGATAAGACCCATGGCTCCTTATCAGCACGAATCAGGGTCCATTTCCCCACATCCCGCCCCGTATCTGTTGTTAACTGTTTTCTGACTGGGGTGAGGTGAACTCTCAATATAGTTTTAATTTGCATTTTCCTAATGGTTAAATGGGAAAGGAAAGACAAAATGTTGCATGTTTTCTCTCATATGTTGGGTCTGCATCTGTATCCACAGCTATGACATAAAAGAAGAAGGGGGCTGGGCGGTGGTGGAGCACGCCTTTAATCCCAGCACTCGGGAGGCAGAGGCAGGCGGATCTCTGTGAGTTCGAGACCAGCCTGGTCTACAGAGCTAGTTCCAGGACAGGCTCCAAAGCCACAGAGAAACCCTGTCTCGAAAAAACCAAAAACCAAAAACAAAAAAAAAAAAAAAAGAAGAAGAAGAAGAAGGGGAACTCTTCTGGGGGAGGGGATCAATGATGGGGGCAGGGACAAAAGAGGAGGGCAGTCAAACACAAACAAAACACAGTACACACACACTAAAACAATAATAGGAAAAGGTTAGCAGTGGGGGAAGGAAGAAGAATCCAGACTGAGAAAGACCACAAAACACAGTATACACACACACACACACACACACACTAAAACAATAATAAGAAAAGGTTAGCAGTGGGGAAGGAAGAGTACAGACTGAGGAAGACCACAAATAACTACAGCTCGATGAGATTGTGAATCTGATTACAATGTATTTTATGGGAGTGGAGGGCGGGGTGGGGCCCAGGCTTGCCTCAGAGAGGCTCCTAAACTAAAGAAATGAAATTCAAAAGCTACCACAACATAGAATTACAGGTAGATTCTCTGTTTATAGTCTTCTGCCACCCCCTATTTTTAAATTAAGAGCTTATTATTGTAAAGTCACAAACAGTGAGTTGTTTTGTATATCTGCCGAGTGACGGTGGAATATGACAGAGAACAACGGAACTATCGCTTAGCAGATGTGGTGGATTACACCGGTAATTCCAACACTCTAGACGCTAAGGCAGGAGGAGTTCCTCAAGTTGACAGCACATAGTAGGGTTACCCAGAGAGACCCTGCCTCAGAATACCAAAACAGCTCCAAGCCAATCCAAGTATTACCTTGCCAAACAGCGCCACCTAGTGTAACATCTACATCTCAAATAAATATTCTGATTTGTGTTGTATTCTACAGCTTATGAATCAGCACACATTAAGATAACTGTGAACTTAAACACCTAAAGGTGCTACCTTGTAAACTCATATTCATAGATTCTAGTTCTTCACCGCTGGGATATAGAGCATAGTGCACTCTGTTAGAACTGGCTGTGGTAAGGAACCAGGCTGCGGCGATGTCATTTTCTGGTAAAAATCTGAATTGAAACCCAAAAGGAATCACATTTCTAAAAAGTAAACTAAGAATAAATTATACTTATTCTTAATGGTTGGATAATTCGATTGAGGTCTTGATTTCATCTGTTGGGCGTGTTTGGGCCTTTGTCTTTGTACAAAGATAGGACTCTGGGATAAGAATAAACACAGTCAGTTTAGGTCCGGGTGTAGTGGTGGACCCTTTTAATCCCAGCACCAGCATTCGGGAGATAGAGGCAAGAAATTTGCATTGCAAATTGCAGGTCAGTCATATATAGTGATACCTGTCTCAGACGGAAGAAGGGAGGGAGAAAGAGAGGGAGGGAGGGAGGGAGGGAAACTGTTGGTTTAACAGGAGCAGGGAGTGGATGCAATACACAGTCAGGGCCCTGTTTCTATAATTCTGTATCATTTTTGTGTAAACACAATTATAAGATTATGCATGCATTTTGAACTCTAGTATTAAATCATTTATAATAATAGTTTTGAGCGACTGTAAAATCTTATACTGATAGGAATAGCTTTCCTCTCTTTGTATTTCAGCAGAGAGGGCACGCTAGCACAAACTATGCGGCTGAGTTTCCCGGATTTGGGGGAATGCAGTGGCTCAGAGAGCAATGGATAGGCTCCCTGAGAAAACCGTCTTGGTGACCATGCCCTTCCCCATGCCAGGTGCGTGTGATGAGCACAGCTTTGAAGATCATCTGTACCTGCATTTCTCTTATACAGTAAGGAGAATCATAGGCGTTTGCTTTTAGAGGCTTTTTAAAACTTATTTTTGTTTTCTGTGTATGACATTTTGCCTGTATGATCTGTACCACTTACATGTCTGATACCTTTGAAAGCCAGAAGAGGGTTCCGATCCTTTGGAACTGGAGCTACAGACAGTAGTGAGCCATCAGATGGATATTGGGAATCAAACCCAGGTCCTCTGGAAGAGCAGTCAGTGCTCTTAACCACTGAACCATCTCCTTAGCCCCTAGAACCATGTTTTTCTTTATTACATTTATGTATTTATTGTGTGCATGTGTGCATGTGTATGTATGAGGATGCCAAGGCAGGTCAGAGGACAACCTGGACCTGTAAGAATCTTCTCTCCTTCCACCACCCGGGTTCCAGAAAGAACTGACAGCAGACATCTTTACCTGCTGAGCCACCTCGCCTGTCCTGTATATTTCTGAAGTAGAGGAAAAGTGTAAGTGCTGTTTGGAAATAAAAAGGAGCACATGTGATTTGCAGATACTTGGGCAGTTATCTGAGTGTTTCTAGCAATGCCAGAGCGGGCTAGCAGAGGGCAATGCAAACCCAAAACTAGCGTGCAAAGCCAATAGTATCTGAAAATACAAGAAAAGGAGAGAGACCCCACTTACAGCATCATAAAAAAAACCTTACACACCATCTCTAAACATTCAGAGGAATATAAAAAGCACTATGGCTGGCTAGAGTTCAGACTACATGTGGATTTGAATTGGTTTGATGGTAGGTAGAAGAAAATTATATTGTTTGGTACACTTTGAAAATGTACCTTCCTTTTGAGAAAATTCCATGTATATGTATTTAAAGTGTCTTCGATGTATTACTTGTATAGTACATGAAACTAGAGTTTGCACACAGCTTCCGTGAACGTATTTGCTCAGACTGCCACCTGCAGGTGCCAGGAAACACAGAGGCAATCCTCAGGGATATTTACCAACTTCCATGTGGCTTGTGGGGAAATATCATAAAGAGACCTATTACGTTGTACAACTGATGCATCGAATAAAACACACACTTATGTGCACACGCACACACACGTGCAACTCACCCATTCGTGTGGGTGTGCCCCTCCCGCTTGTCAAAAGCAGTAAAGAAGCCAGGAAAGGAAGGGTACAAGAGGTCGGGGAATGGAGGAGAAGAAGGAAGTAGAGAATCAACAAAAATAAATTTTGTTCAAAAAATGCCATAATGACACCTAATACTGCAACGCTAATTACAGATTTTATTTTTAAAAGAAAACTATCATGTGTCAGTCACTGCATTAAGAAAAAAAAACTCATGTCAATGTGATGGTTCAGTGGGAAATGCACCTACACAAAGCCTGACTGTTACCCTTAGATTTCCACGAGCACAGCATGGCACATGTGTGCCACCCCCAATTAAATAAATAAATTTAACTAAAAGAAAAAAGGTTTTAGAAGAATCTGTAATCCCAATGTATGTGTGTCCATGTATTTATACGTGTGTGTAAATGTGTGTTTATTGTGTGTATACATATGTATCTGTGTGTTTGCATATGAGTTTATATATATGCATTACATGCATGTGTACATGTTTGTGAGTGCATGGGTTTCTGTGTGTGCACATATGTCTTATGCCATAGTATGAGTGTAATAGGAGGCCACTTGCTCATTTCCCAGCTGTCCAGACTCCCAAAATAATCACACAGAAACTACATTGTTTAAATAACTGCTTGGTTTATTAGCTCCAGCTTCTTTTTTTAAATATTTATTTATTATGTATACAATATTCTGTCTGTGTGTATGCCTGCAGGCCAGAAGAGGGCACCAGACCTCATTACAGATGGTTGTGAGCCACCATGTGGTTGCTGGGAATTGAACTCAGGACCTTTGGAAGAGCAGGCAATGCTCTTAACTGCTGAGTCATCTCTCCAGCCCTAGCTCTAGCTTCTTATTGGCTAGCTCTTACATCTTAATTTAACCCATTTCCATTAATCTGTTGTAACATGAGGGCCTTCTTGTTGGGGTTTATGTCCTACCCAGTTCCCACAGCCGGTAAGCCCCCAAAGAAAATCACACAGAGGTCTCCATAAGATTATAAACTGATTGGCCCATTAGCTCAGGCTACTTATTAGCTTTTGTAGCTTATATTAACCCATTGTTCTTATCTATGTTAGCCATGTGGCTCAGTACCTTTCTCAGTGGGGCAAATCACATCCTGCTTCTTCGGTGGTCTGGGCAGGACTGCAGAGGGAGCTTCCTTCTTCCCAGAATACTCCTGTTCTCATTTCCCCACCTCTACTTCCTGTCTGACTACTGGCCCATCAGCATTTATTTAAAACGTAATTGACAGAATACAGAATTGTCCCCCACAAATCTGTGTGTCATCATGTGGCTGTGACTTATAAGGTAAAGTTCCATCTGGTGTCTGTCTCTGGCAGAACTACATGGCTTCTCCCTGATTCTGCCTTCCTTCTCCCATATATGTGTGATGTGTGCATATTGTATATGCCAGCATATGTTTGTGTGTTCGTGTGTGTTTGTGTGTATGTGTCAATATGTGTACCTGTATGCTATTGTTTCTATACATGTGTATACAAGTATATATTTGTATGCATACTTGTGTCTGTATGCAGTCCTCATACATGTGTACATGTATGTATATATTCATGCATGGTTGTGTATGTGTATGTATGTGTGCATGTATGTGTGAATGTGGTTATATGTGTGTATGTTTGCATCTATGTATGTCTATGCATGTGTAGGTGTATATGCATATATGAAGGGCATTTATATGCTCTGTGTTTGTGTGCATATCAATGTAACATGGGGTTGTACAACTCTTTGGGCATGTATGTGTATACATGTGTATGTGCACATTTATTTTCAGGTTCAGTTTTTGGAAGAACTGTCATCTTACTTTCAAAGGGATAAAGAATTCACAAATGTAGTTTTAGTGGGCTTGTTGCTGCTGTCTGTTGTGCGGTCCCCATTTCCTGGGCAGGAGTGAGAAGATGTGGAGGCAATGGCACAGACTCTGGGAGATTCCAATACAGAAGCTCTTTATTTTAAACAGGTTGGGGGTTTTTATGGTGTTAGGTAAGTTGGGAGTGGGAGTGTAGCTCAGGGCAGGGTGTTTGCTAGGGTGTGTCTCCCCAGCACCCCAGGAAAAAGAACAGTCAGGCTCGGTCAGGACAGTGGGATCTGAAAGTACCTACACTGAACCCTTCTGTCAGCTTCTCCCATTAGCAACCCCGAGACAGGAAGCGTGGTCTGGCTGGGCACTGTTTATTGGATATCATCTCAGCCGCTGTGACCGTTCTTAACTCAGTGCTCTTGGCAATTCTGCAGTTCCCGTTACAGACAAAGTGGACGCAGAAGCACACAGAGGCTAAGAAATGAGTCACGAGACACACAGCGACTGACACAGCAGGTTTAGGACTCAGCAAAATAGCTCATCATGTTTATATCCCATACGCTCCTTCCGATCATTTAAAACCAGTCCCCTTATCGAAGTATTAATAGAACTCTCATCCAACAGACATCAAATGAAAACAGTAGGGTCAGATCGTGAGTATTTATTGTTCCAGAAACAGTTATTTGACTGATTTCTGCCCCTTTATGCCCCCCATGTTGCCCACTGAGCGTCTCTCCTTCCGTCTTTTGGGGGTGTCTCCTTTCTGTAGGCATTACCTGAAACTCTTCTCTATCAACATACATCCATCAGATATGAACTAAGTTAGGGGATGCAGAGGAGGCTCAGTGGGGGGAAATGCACACTGTACTTGTGGAAGATCCAAGTCTGGTTCTCAGCATCCCTTATGGACAGCGCACAGTCACATGTAACTCCAGATCCAGAGAATCTGACATCCTCTTCTGGACCCCAAGGCCCCCACATTCATATATACATGTATATATTCACATAGGCCCACCATGGACACATTTTAAAAAAAAATAGGCTAACCCAAGTCTCTAAAGAATGCATGTGCATGGGTGATTTTTAATTTGTGTCTACAGAGTAGATATCATCTTTGAAGCCAGGCCTGTATACTCATCTGGCTTCCCACCCTCCATTTGAAGGTCTGGTCAACATTTCAAAGCAAACAGGATGAACGTGAACTCCATATTTCTCTCTTCCAATATTCTTGCTGTCTTCACGGCCTCAGTAAATAACAGCCCATATTTCTGATACAATAGAAGATATGGAGGTGTTTATATCTCCTGTTCTTCCGTCATATTCTGTGCCATATCTGTGGGCAGATGACATCAGCTTAGCCTTCAGAACACATCCATTAGCAAAGTCTTCCTACCACTGTAATCCAGGAGACTGTGTCTCCTATGCCCGCTTTAGAGCAAAGGTCTCTGTGATGGCCAAGAGAACGCACCTCTCAGATCCCCCAGAGAGTGTGTGATTGGTCCATGGCCTCAGCAGCTATACTCTGAGACTATGGAAGACATTTCTCATTCAAACCACTGCCATCACCAGTCCAATGAGAGCTTCCTATATAAGTGTGAGTGTAGAAACATCCACCTACCAGGGCCCAGCTCTCTGAAGAAAAAAACGATGATTCTTCTTCTCCCAACAACCATCAGCTACTAGTAACTCCTCAGCTGGGAACGGCCCTCCCCCACCTGCTCCGTTGCCTTGATCTGTGATTTCCTGAAAACAAAGGCCCTGTGGTGTCCTGAAGACACTGTTTCTCGGAAGTGCCCCCAACCTCTAGCTTACATCTCTCCATTGCGCTCTTCTACAAGGTACCTTTAGCCTTACAGGACTGGGTGCTATAGCTCTCCCATTAGCGTTAAACACCCACAGTCACTTATCTACTTTTGGACCACTTGTGAGTCTCTGTGTTATCCAGTGTCCACTTCAAAAAGAAACTTCTCCAATGGGGCAGGATGCTGTACTCCTCTACAGGAACAAAGATGAGATACTTCTCTTCATTTTCTTTTTTTAAACAGGCGTCTCCGTGTAGCCCTGGCTGTCCTGTAACTTATGCTGTAGACCAGGCTGGCCTCGAATTCACAGAGATCCACCTGCCTCTGCCTCCTGAGTGCCAGGATTAAAGGAGGGCGCCACTACCGTCCGGTCAAAGATTTTAAAAGCAATTTGATTCTAGCTATATTTTTAAGGCAGGGAAAACTAAGGCCACTGTTACATTTTTTACTTTTAAACTCAAGATACAAACTAGAAGTCAAAGGGCCACAGAGACTGGAGACCTTCCTCTGACAAAATGACCATCTGCATACGCGTTCGCAATGGCTGCGGCACAGGAATGGAAGCCACAAAGTGCCTTTTTGGCAGCCCGCCCTTCTTGGAACGCTGCATTTAGAGGTCACATGCAGAAATGCGGACACGAGATCCTGTCGTTGATTCACCATCCCGGAAGGTCTGACTTCACTGAAGAATTTGAAGGGTTTAACTGATACCCAGGCACGTGAGCCCGTTCCTGCCAGCGGGTAAAATCCAAGTAGAAATGCTCTCCTGCTTTCGCCACTGAGAGATTGCAGGCTTGCATCAATCCCAATCCTTCCAGAGCCCCAAAGCTGCAAGGGCCCTTTAGAAACATTACATGGGGGCACGGAAAATATGTGTGCTTCTGAGTGTTCCTGGAAGAGGCACGGCACAGGTTTTGCTTTTCTTTCCTGTGAAAAAGCAAAACCATGAGCCATGGACCATTTCCTGAGCCCCGTTGAAACTTTCCTACCCACTGAATTCAAACGAGGGAGACGGAAAGACGGAGGAAACCATAGGGGTGGCCTGGGCCCTTCATTCCAGGCTCTGAACTGCACTTTCTGCTGAGGAAGGCAGGAAACTTCAGGTACCATTGATAAAGACCAAATTGCCTCAGAGATGACATCTTTTTTCCAGTTGTCGAGAACATTAAATAAATTAGGCAGTGGTGATGCTTGCAGGCCTTTAATCCCAGCACTCGGGAGGCAGAGGCAGGTGGATCCCTCCCTGAGTTCCAGGTCAGCCTGGTCTAAAGAACGAGTTCCAGGACACCCAGGGCTACTCAGAGAAACCCTGTCTCAAGAAGAAGGAGGAGGAGGAGGAGGAGGAGAAAAGAAAAGAAAAGAAAAAAAACACTAGATAAGCTATATTACTTTGGGTCTAAATAAAGCATATAAGGGTTTCTAGCACGCTTTCTAAATCTAAACACCATCGTCACAACTACCCCAAATCCGCCTTTAACTTTCTGTATACAGAAAAATTCCTTCTTTTTTAACCTTGTTGTAAGCAATACTCTTGGAGAGATGTTAAAATGGGAAGGGAAGTTTTGTGTTAACCACAGCGACGTCACAACCATCTGTAATTCCAGCCCCAGGGGACCTGACACACTTCTGATCTCTTCTGACCTCTCTGGGCACTAGGCAGGCACATGGTGCAATACATACCTGAAGGCAAAACACACACATAAAATAGGAATAAATACATCTTAAAAAAAAAAAGAAGGAAAACTAAGAGTGACCCCTTGAGACAGCCATGCCTGCACGTGGGCGTGCCTCACCCTCTACCTGTTTCTGGTAACCATGTAACTTCAGGTCTGGGTTAAAATGCACTGTTTCATATTGACTTGCCCTGAAATCCATCCAGGCCACGAATCTCAATTTTGTTTTGGCATGAACAGAGGTCCCTAAGGGAAAATGGAGCCTTCTATGGGGGGTGGAGTCTTAGTTTTGTTTGTCTGTTTGCTCTTTCTGTTGCTGTGAGACAACACCTGCCAGAAAACATAGGGAAGAAATGATTTATTTTTGTTCCCAGCTCCAGGTTCACAGTCCATCACAGCCGAGGGCCGGGAGGCAGGAGCTTGAAGCCTTTGGTCACACAGGCAAGAGCAGAAAAAGCACGAACACCTGCATTCCATCCTATACTTAGCCCACTCGCTACACAATCTACGATCCCCTGCCTAGGAAACGGTGCCGCCCACTGTGGGCAGGTGTGCCCACATCGGCTGATAGAATTACAATAATCCCCACGGATACGCCCACAATCCTATCCAGATGATCCCTCATGGAGATTCTTCCCGTGTGGAGTCGGCAACTGACATCAATCATCACCACCTCCGTCCCTATCTCCGGGGTCTTAATCTGGGTTTCTATCGCTTCCACGATCCACCGTGACCAAAACGCAAAGTGGGGCTGAAAGGGGTCCACACTGCTGTTTATCACTGAAGGCAGTCAGCACAGGAAATTAAGGAGGACAGGATCCTGGGACAGGAGCTGAGGCAGAGATCATGGAGGGGAGCTGCTTACTGGCTTGATCAGGCTGCTTGATTCTAGAACCCAGGACCACCAGCCCAGGGATGGCCCCTCCCACCATGGGCTGGACCATCCCCCACTGATCAGAAAATGCCTTACAGCTGGATCTCATGGAAACATTTCCTCAACTGAGGCTCCTTCCTCTCTGATGACTCTGGCTTGTGTCAAGTTGACACGCTAAACCAGCCAGGACATTCATTGACACAAAGTCCACGCTACACCAGGGCACAGTGTGCTTTAACAGAACACTGGCTTGAGAGTTAGGAGCCCTGTGCTCCCACTTCAAATCCGCTGCCCACTGGCTTTGTGGTTTTGCATAAAGTGACCAAAACTCTTTGTGTGATTTTCCCATCGCTGCCTAACAAGTTGCCCCAAGTGTGGAGCTTACAGTGAGCATGTGCGATCTTCCAGTTCCAGTAGGCTGGTTCAGCGGCATCTAAGTGGGTGCACTCAGAGAGTCTCAGCAAGGGAAAAGGAGACAAGAGCTAGCGGTCTGTCATCTGAAGGACGACTTGGGCCCGTCACAAAGAGCTTTAGTTCCCTACCCTCTGCTAGGTGGCTCAAGCCACGGCAGCTGTCTTCACCAAAGAAATCAAAAGGACAGCTAGATAGGGCTGCAACGGCCACCACAGCCAGTCTCATGTATAATATAGCATCAGCCCTGCAGTCCTTCCTGCTACAAACAGACCCTGAGCCCCTGCGGGCAGAGGGTGGGCACCGGCAGGTAGGGAACATCCGAGACATCTCGAATGTTGACTAATACAGTTTCTCCCTCGTTTGTTCATCTGTAGAGAGAGATTTGAGCCATGTATCTTTCGTGTTGGTGACCTTTCCCCCAGTGCCACCTCTAGGCTTGCTTTTCTGCTCTCCTATGAAAATCTCTGCACCTTTCACCTTTGAGCCATTGATTATATCAGCCACCACCCTTCCCCATGCTGCCGTTTCTAGACATCCTGGCTACATTCTCCCACCAACTCTCCATGGCTGTGATGTCCACTTGGTTTATGGCTGACCCGCCCTTACTCCACGTCTATCTTGCCAACTCCTTCCAAGTCCTTGTGGGTCACCCTTCCTACCCCAGAGCTTTCTGGTCCTTGACTTTTCTCCATTCCTGTCCATTTGTTTCTTGGCACCTACACACACATCCTTTCCTGAGTTTCTAATCACCAAACTTGTCGAACTTTCACAGGAAAGACAGTCTCTCCCGCTTCGTAAGAGACCCCATTCTTTTACGAGATTTCAAAGTGCCCACTAGTGTTCACAGTGCATGTGTCCCCCACATCCTCATCTCCACCACCTCTCTCCCCACCCACAAACACTAACAACTACTGCAAGAATTCTCCACTTTCCTCAGAATTTAGTGCAAAGCCTCAAACCACATTTTCTCTTTCCTTTCTAGAAAAAAATAGAACTTAACTAAGTGAACACACTTTTATGCCCGGAACTCATTCTTCCTTCTTTTAAAATGAAAGGGGCTCCCTCCTCTGATAAGATTTCAAGCCCTCCATCTGTGCTCGGAATTCCACTTCCTCACACACTTTCAGACACTGCTCTCTCTCTTTCTCTCTCTCTCTCTCTCTCTCTCTCTCTCTGAGACTGTCTCAAGTAGCAGGTCTCAAACTCACAGCGTAAGCTGACTTTGAGTTGCTGAGCACCCGGTCCTCCTGCTCTCTGCTCCCGTCCTCTAAATCCTGGGATTGCGAGTGTGGGCCACCACATGCAGCAATTACTTCCTGTTTTAATACTAACTGAATATGTAAAGGAGATACCTGCATGATAGTCTTTTTAATTCAGTGACGTTAAGTGCGACTATTTTCTTCTTTATCTTCTCTATAAAAATAATGCACTGCCACATACTATATTGCATGAAATACATAGAACTGTACACCATTTAATTCCATTGGTAGTATTCATAGTTGTTTAGTGGCCTTGTGATTTTGTTTTTTTTTTCCTTAACGTGAATGGTGCTTTGCCTGCATATACATATGTGGATACACGTGTGCCTGGTACTCTAAAGTCCAAAAGAATTTGTCAGACCCCCTAGAGCTGGAGACACAGAAGGTTATGAACAGCCGTGTAGGTGCTGGAAACTGAAGCAGGAGCCTCTACAAGAGCAGCCAGGGCTCTGAACCACTGAGCCACCCTACCAGCCCTGGTTGCCTTGGGTTTATAGTTGTTCTTTTACTTCTTGTTGAGGTGATAGTCACATGACATAAAATAGCCATTTCAAAGTGAATGTATCGATCCTTGCTCAGAATTATGTAGCAGTTGTCTCTGTCTGGTTCTGTACACATCCAGATGAGTGGAATGTCTAGTTGGAGCCATTCTGCTTCGAGTTTATTCGTCATTAACAAAGCAAACAGAGTAATTGCTAATATTAAATGTTACTAGCATGGAGCTGGGGAGCATAGCTCTATAGAGGAGCACTCTCTGAGCAAGCACAAGGTGGCAGTTCACTTACTGGCCCTACCGAGAAACATGCCGCGACACTAGTTGCTATCACTGTTCTTTTTTGTGGTCAGAAAATACAGAACAAAGGGCATCACTCTCCTGTTTCGACGCCTTTCCCTCTCCCTGCCTCTAGGTGAACCCTTTCACTCTCTCCTCTTCCCTACAGTCAAGCTCATGGAAGATTCCACTTCAGCTCTGTCTGTGCTCTAACCTAATTCCAGCCCTGATTTGCCCACCTGCCCCAGCCTTGTGTCTCCGCCCACTGCCCCAGCCTCGTGTCTCCGCCCACCCGCCCCAGCCTCGTGTCTCCGCCCACTGCCTCAGCATTTTGCCCCACCACCACCTAACAGGCAACTTCCAGGCTGATGGCAGGACCATTGGCTCCCACCCCTAAAGAACACCTCACCCCTGTTTCCCGTGCTTGTCAACAGCATCACCTCCCAGAACTGCTGCTGCTAGACTTATAGCATGGCACTTGATCTCCTCCTCATTGGAAATCAGTTCTCAGCAAATCCTACCTGTGCTCCCCAAGAAACACACCCGGAACCTGACTGTGTGCCACCACTACCTTCACTCAAGTCACAGCCCCCTTTATCATGGTTTCTCTAAACCTAGCTGATTCAGAAGTATCAATAAATGACTTAAGTACATTTTTGGGTGTCTGTGATGATATTTCATGAGGCAAGCCAATCCTGAGGACTCCAACCTAATGGGTAGATTAATCCCTTAGTGGATTCATAATAGGATGGCGTTGTTGGGAGGTAGTGCAAGGCTTGGTTGGAGGAAAGTAACTCTTTGTGGGTCTTGTCTACTTCACCCTGACTCTTTCCTGAAGGTTGTGTCTCTGTTTTTTGCTCACTATGAGGTAAAGAACCATCGCCATAATTCGTTCAAGCAACTTTGGACTGAACGCCAAAGACCAAGAAGCAAAACAAAATTTCCCATTCCTTGAGTTCTCTCAGTGAAGTAACTACAATAGTACAAACTCTCTGGAATACTGGGAACCTCTAACCTCGGCTTCCCACGCCATTCTTGTCTTCTCCACAGTCTCTTCTCCATACAGAAACTACCAGGGTAAGTTGGGTCCAGTGGCACATACCTGCCATCTTGGCACTATATAGGTTACGGCAGGAGAATCATGAATTCAAGGCCAGCCTATGCTATGTATTAAAAACCTACGCAAACAAACAAACAAACAAACCAACAACAACATAAGTCCATCTAGCTTCGAATTTCATTCATGATGAAATTCAAAATCCTCATGCCGTGTTCTGGGGTAGACCCTCTGGTTGGTTAGTCTTCATGATGATGGCATGACCATCTCCTAGCGGTTCTTTTGGGATCTTGCCAGGGGGCTATTTTTGCAATATACAGTACATACCCATAAAGTTCTAACCACCTCTTTTCCTACATAACTTTTCTATTTCTGGGCAGATATTTATACAGATAAAAGCATTTCCCTTGCTTGACTGTTTAGTGTGCAATAAAATTTCAAGACTGCGCTGCTCTGTAAGAAAAATAACAACAATACTTTGTTTGAATATTATCAAAAGTTTCTCACTACTTTGGCAACTTACTTTATTCTTGACATGACCACTCTTGTAGTTTGCACCCCCAGGACTACATGACCTCTGAATATACGGCCACACTACCTTGAACATGCCCAGTCTTGTCTGAACACATTTATAGCTGCCCCTTTCATGCTGACTCTACATATAGCTATAAAAACATGACTATATTTCCTCATGTCTTTTATTGTAATCAAGGCTCTATGGTGTGTTAAATGCACATAATTGCATTTAATCTGTACCAACTCCACTCTCCTAAACTTGGCTTGCTTGTGGATCCAAGGCGTCCTGATTGATGGGGAGGTCAGGTCTTGGGGAAGACGCCTGTCTTTTTCAAGTCCCGCTCTGACCCACATGGATGACTCCAGGCTCATAACTAGAGTCAGATCTCAACACGCTGCAAGGGGATGAAGGCTAAGTTTAGCCCAGGAGCATATGGTTTAGATTTTGAAAGAATTTCCATATTTTTCTAGTGTATATATAGAGGGTTTTTTTTTATTTAAAAAAAAAAAGAGGAACATGTTGTCAATGAATTTGAAGAGTGCTACTCCAGGGAGGAAATAAGTCCAAATTAGGTTAACCCAAATGTACTCATATGGATGCATTTAAGTATGAGCCTAGATTTGATGTGTGCATGCTAGCATAGCCAAAGAGGCTTTGGTGTTTTCCTTGGTTGGTTGATTGAACTTTGGGTTCAGCGTTCCATAAAACTGACGTTAGAGAACATTCTTGGCATAGACATGAAGGAATTGTGAAGCTCATTTACGATCCACATCTTGCATCCCCCGCACCCCTGCTAGATCTTTAAGGGAGCAAACGTAAGAAGGCATCTGTGCACTAGACATGATGAACTACTCTCAGGGAGATGGTGCCAGGGGCCCGGAAAGGCTCTGTGGCAGTGGAAGACTGAGTGTTGCTGCTGGGGGGGGGGGTGACCAATTACTTAGGGTGATTCCGAAATGATGCAACCAGATTGCTGAGCCCAACCACGAGAATCAAGCTCAGAGAGATGGTTGTAACAGCAGCAAACATCACGTCAAGTAACCAGAGTATCTCGAGCTGGCAAATGATTGATCAAGATGCTCATGGGGTTGGAATGGAATGGATGGAGAGCATACTAAAACATCACTTGGCCTGGGAGCTAAAGAGCTGGATCTGGCTGGATCAGCAGGGCATGCAGGCAAACCTCTTAGCAAGTGTCTGAAACTGGGCAATTCACAAGGGCAGGGACTCATTTGACAGGATGACCTCCTGATGGGAGATCAATAGTCACGCCACAGATATACAGTAACTCTTCCTCCAGGTATTCCCCAACAGGGGACATTTTCTAAAACGTCAGGATGTGTGGGTTATATTTCTATTAACCTTTCCACATGACATAAAGAGAGACCTGAGAGGGCTTACACTGTGCTACGTGCTCTGACTTCTGACTGTACTTCTCCACTTCCCTGATGCATCCATATTGGCCGTCCTCAGCCGTGCCCAGAGCTTCCCCATCATCAGACATCTGCACCTGTGGGGCTCTCTGCCTCAGGTCTCTGCTTCCCTCGATTATCCACATGACACCTGCTCATTTGCCTGCCTTATCTACTGATTTATTCGTTTATTTTTGAAGTATTGTTGGCAGAGGCCGCTCGTTCATTCCTGGCCCCTCATTGGTTCCCCGCCGCTCATTAGTTCTAGGCCGCTCAGGCCCAAAGTAACCACACAGACACTGTATTAACTGCAATGCTGTTTTGTCAATGGCTTAAGTATATTGCTAGCTAGCTCTTAAATCCTAAACTAACCCATCTCCATTAATCTGTGCATCATCACCAGGTCATGGCTTACTGGCAAAGATTCCACAGGCTCTGGTGGAGGCGTTTGTCTCATATGGCAGCTACATGGCTTCTCTCTGACTCTGCCTACTCTCTCTATATTTCCTCCAGCCTGGCTATATTCTGTTAAGTCATTGGCCAAATTAACCATTAACCAATAAGAGCAACACATATACAGGACTTCCAACATCATTTCCCCTTTTCTGTCTAAATAAAAAGGAAGGTTTTAACTTTAACATTGTAAAATTACATATAACAAAACAGGTATCAAGCAAGAATTACAGTTACAATATTTATATCTACTTTATCTTTTATCAGAACTAAGAAAAACTATAATTATAACTATCTATTCTTCAACTCCATCAAAGATCCCAGAAGGATATAATATTACCTAAGTAAACAGGAAGTGTATTGTAAGCAACTTCCATAACTCTAAAATTGACAGAGACATCTTGTTGCCTGGACAGCATATACCGCTGCTATCAGCAATAGCAGAAAGATGCAGGCACAGCCTGGCTGTGGCTGTAGTTTTGTAATAATTAAGCTATGAGATCAGACAGAGTCCAGCAGCATCTTAATAGGCAAAGAAAATGTGGTGCATAGTTGGGTGATTTTATTCAGCCGTAAACAAAAATGAAATTATGGCATTTGTAGAAAAATGAAAAGAACTGGATATCATTATGTTAAGTAAAACAAACAAGAAAAATAAATATTTTATGATTTTTCTCCTATTCAATCTAGATTTAAATTTATGTTTTATTTTGATGGCCTGATGTATGTTGTGCCTACTCATTATGTAGAGTATGTAGACACGTGTGTTCTTGAGATGCAATTTTTTTACTTATACCCTGTCTTTATCTCCTATGAGAGATGTTACATCTTTGGTCCAATATTAATGACACAATTAATATCTTGACTTTTAAAAAAAAATGTTTATTTATTTATTTTGTATACAGTGTTCTGCTTGCATTGCCTGCAGGCCAAAAGAGGGCACCAGATCTCATTATAGATGGTTGGGAGCCACCATATTATTGCTAGGAACTGAACTCAGGACCTTTAGAAGAGAAGTCAATGCTCTTAACGTCTGAGCCATCTCTCCAGCCCCTATACTGGCTTTAAAAAAAATTCTGATTTTCTTTTATTTATTTGAGCCTGTCCCTTCCCCATTAAATCTATCACTTTTAGAAAATACAGTGCTACTTTTTTTTTTAGAACTATCATAGGACTGAGCTTTAAAAATAAAATCAAACTCCTGAATTCATACCCAAGGACTCTAAGTGCCACACGGATATGTGCACACCCGGGGTTGCTGCTGCACAGGTCACAGGAGGTCACAGATGAGCGTGGAGTGAACGTGTGTCCATATACACACTGAAGTTCCAGCAGGCTCTAAAGAAGAGCGAGACCATGGTGTCTGGAGGGGAAAGGATGCAACTGGAAACCGTCATGCTGTGAAATAAGCCACTCAGAAAGGAAGTCGGTTCTTTTTCTCATGTGGAGATCCTAGTGTTACCTCTGCCTGTGAACTCTGTGTCTGTGTGTATGTAGGTCATAGAGCTAGAAAATGGAGCACGAGAGGGGAGATAAGATCTGAGGGGCAGGTGTGGCGGGAGAGGGCTAAGGAATCCACGTGACTGGGAAGTGGAAGGGACAGGGAGGGGGAGGATGTGGGAAATGACGATACACAAGAACAAAGTGTGTACGGACACGCCATGGTAAAGCCAATTTCTCGGTATGCTAATAAAAGATAATAAAAACAGGAAAAAAAATTAAAGATGCTGTTATTTTAAAATCCTCTGACTTTTAATTGATGATTTAAACCTGCTCGCAGCTCTCCTCGTGGAAAGGCATAGTTTACGTCTTCCACTCTTCTGTCCTGCGTCACACTGGATCGAGGCGGCCATTTCTACTGGATTGTCTGTCGTACCTCGGCAAGGTCGTTTTTCTGGCAGTTGCCCAGAGTCGAACACTTCACTTCCTAATTTTCTTTCCTCGCCCTTAGCTGTGGTTATAAAAGTAAGCTCTGACCAGAGGGAGGTGAGCAGGGGTGCGGGGCTGTGAGGCTGCGCTTCTTAAGGAGACAGCAGAAGTGCTCTTCTCTCCCTTCCTCATCCCTGCCCTAAAGTTGGGAACCAGCGCTTTTGCACCTTCATGGGACCAGGAAGACCTGAGTGTGGCTGTGTCCAGCAGCGGTTTAGGACTGTTAGGAACATGCAGTGATCTTGGAGCCATCGCAGTGGCTCTAACTCAACCCAGAAAACGTCTTTAATTTTTGTTGTTGTTGTTGGGCTGGAGAGGACTCGGTGGTTAAAAACACTGACTGCTCTTGCGGAGGACCCAGTTCAGTTCCCAGAAACCACAGGGTCATTCACAACCATCTGTAACTCCAGTTCCAAGAGACCCGATGCCCTCTTCTGGCACCCTAGGCACCAGGCACACACGTGATACACATGATACTTACATGCAGGCAAAATATCCATACACATTTTTTAAATAATAAAAAAATTAACTAAAAATTTGTATTTAGGTTTATTTATGTGTGTTTCTGTGTGTATGCCATGCATACGCAGTGCCTGCAGAGGCCAGACGAGGGTGCTGGTGAACCACCTGATGTGGGTGCTAGGATCTGAACCGCAGCAACTGCCCTAACTGCTGAGCTACCTCTCCGGCCACCCCAGGTTTCTTTTACTTAAGGAAATAACTGCTTTAAGCCACTTTTACGTGGGATTTGGTTGTTCCGTGCAGCTGGATCTAACAGGAACTGGTCATTTCCTGGAGCTGCTTTGTTATTGTAGGCTAGGGCGGAGGGGAGGTGGCAAAGCAGTGTCTCCCTCAGCCTTCCCCGGCTTGTGGCAGCTGGCCTGCTCACTCAGATTTTCCGACACAGTGGACTTGCTTAAAAGTAGATCTGGAAGTAAACGTGGCTGTAGTGGCTTACTCCAGATCTCAGGAAATAAGTATGTGGAGAGCACACGGGAGACACAAGAAAAGCAAAAGAGGGACACTGGGGTCCCCATGACGGTCACTGGGGTCCCCATGACAGTCACTAGGCACATGATCCCACTGGAACTTCACAAAAAGTATTTGGACCGCTTCTCAGAATTCCTCCTAGAACTGTCCACGAAGACGGGACTGATATGCAATAATATTCAGCCTCCAGGTTCTCCCCCACTGGCCTAGTCCTTCAGTGGGTGTAATCTCCACTGTCCTTCTAGAAACAGCAGGCTTTCCCACAGAGAATTTTCCATGTGCAAAATGCTTAGGAGTTGCTAAAATTCCTTCTCTTGGAGTGATATAAACCATGTCTAGTCTTCCTGCAATCCCCAAGAACAAAGCAAGGTGCAATTCCATCAGAGTGCACTCTAGGAAGCCAATTAATATATTAGTCTTGTTTACAGACTGACAGATGACCTTATAGCAGTCTCCCTGCAGGGTGTGCACTGGCATGGATGACACCCTATCCACCCTCGAGCCCCATGGCTGTGCCAATGGAGCCCTTCCCTTGCCTGCCCATATCCTCTGGCCCTTCTCAGAGACTCTGGGACCATGAACAATGAGGGCAGAACTGCATACCACTGTCTGAGAGGAGTGGCAGAGGAGAGCACTATGGCCTTCCTGCTCCCTCCTTACACAGGTAGCATCAGGAATCACCAAACCCAGATGTAAAGGCCATTGGCCAGCAGACCGACCCAGCCTGACTCCTGAAGATGGGGGCAGTTTGGCTCGAGGCATAGTCCTGTACAGATGAGCCTGGGAATGAGGCTAGACACTGTCACCAAGAGCTGAGTTTGCAGGCTGTCATCAGAAGTTGTAGAAGGAGTTTTCTTTGGGCCACGCACACAGAGCCTTATTAATTATGAAAGGTCGGCGAATAGCTTAGGCTTGTCCTACTAGCTCTTTTAACTTAAATTAATGCATTTATATTAATCTGTTACTTTTTAATGGCTTTTTATGTCTCTTCCATCTTGTAGCTCCTGTTTCCTCTCCGTGTCCACTGGCATTTGTCCTGCACCTAGATTCATTTCCTCTCCTCTCTCTCTTCCTGGAAGTCCCACCTAACCTCTTCCTGCCTAGCTACTGACCGGTCAGCTCTTTATTAAACCGATCAGAAGGCGCCTTGGCAAAGACACATCTACACAGTTTACAAAAAGATTATTGCACAACAAGAAGTACATCGAAGGACCGTGACCACAACAGCAGGGTGTTTAGGGTTTAGTGCCTATTTCCTGAGATCCACCTGGTTCTCCTTGTTTCTGTGATGTGTTAACCACTTTCTGTGGCAAAATTTCTAGCATGAACATCTCAAAATGGGCAAGATGTACCTTTGCCCACAGTTCCAGGTCTAAGGTCACGTGGTGTCATTGCTGTGGGCCTGTGGTGAAGCAGAACATCTCAGGAGAGGCTGCAACAGAGCAGGCCATCCGGAAACAGAACCGGCGAGAGAGAACGTCAGAGAAGCAGGGTGGAACACGGCGAGGGAGCAGATAAAGTATTATTTTTCCAGGGCTTGGCCCTGGTGACCTACTTTGTCCAACTAGGCTCCACCTGGTAATAATGCCACCACAAATGGACCCAACCAAGGAATTAACCCCCTGAAGAAGTTAGAGCTCTTATCATCCAATCACTGGATGGACTGGCAGGGGACTGTTCCTTAAATATGTGAGCCTTTTGGGGGACAGTTTATATACCAACTATACACGTTAGAGCTACTGAATTACCTTCAGCAGACCAAGCCTGTAACCAGCACCAAAGTCACTGTTACAGTGTGAACCAGCTGCTCGAAATTTGACACTTCTTTCTGGACTTCCATAAAATATATTTTCCTGTCTCAGACAGCTCGTTTTAAAAATAAATTACTTCCCAGTCCTTTGTTACAGGTGATCTAAGTTTGTATATACTGTCTTTTTTCTTTGGCTATACCACTTATTGAGCTATCTTTATTCATGTATCTTGACTATTGATTTCTAGAGATGATTCTTGTATCTTTCTTCCAAGCCCAGATCTCTCTTCTAACTTCTCAAGTCAAATTTACTACCTCAAACCAGACACCTCTCAGAGAAACAATTACACAACTGACAAAACCTACATACTGCAAATATCCCCCTTTCCTCTCACATCTTCCGTTATTCCCTACTGTGTGTGTGTATTTATTGCTCATGTGTGGTGCAAGTGAGCATGCGTGTGTACATGGAGGCCAGAGGTCAACCTCATTGGCTCAGAGCTCACTGATTGAACACAGCCTCTTGGCCAGAAGCTCCAGGGGTCCTTCTGTCTCCACTTCCTGGTGTTCGGATTGCAAGGGGCTAATCCAGCATGTGACTTATTTCTGTTTGCTGGGGTTTGAACTCAGCTCCCTGAGCTTGTGTGGACGGCTCTTTAGCAACTGGGCTGTCTCCCAAGACCCCACTGTCTATGTCTCCACATTCACTGTTTCAATAATGACATTTTCACTAGCCTCGTCCACGCCAAAATTTAGCAATAGTTGGCTTCTTGTTCTCATTTATGTTCATAATTTCTGTAACCTGAAAATTGTGGTTGGCCTTACCTTGGTTTTTGAGTTCACCATACTCCTCCTCTCTGACAGGTTACTAACTCCCACGGGTTATGATCTCGTCTGAATTTTTGTAAGAAACATTAAAAATGCCCTTTGTTTCTGCCCTTGCCAAACAAACTTTGCATTGTGCCAGCACACGGTTTCACCTAGAGCTTCTTACAGGGTTTTTTGTGAAAGCCTCTGTCCTTCCTCCAAACCATTTCCTGTTTCACAGAGCCACCTTCTGTCAATACCATCAGAGGATGTTGTCCTTAGCTACTTCCTTTCTTTGAAGAAAATGCTTATGGCACTTTTGAAAGATGTGTTTACTTTTAGGTGGAAGGCTGTTTTTTTAACCTGCATGTCTATCTTTTTACCACGTGCTGGTCTGGTGTCAAAGGAAGCCAAAAGGTAACTTCGAATTTCTGAGGGGGAGGGGGAATTACAGATGGTTGTGGGCCACCGTGTGAGTGCTGGGAATCAAACCTGGGTCCTCTGGAAGGACAGCCATTTCTCCAGCCCTCATTTTATTAACTTGTGCACGTGTGCACACGTGCATGCAGGCGCCAGCAGAGTCCAGGTGGCATCAGATCTTCTGGAGTGGGAGTTACAGGTTTGTGAGCAGCCCTGTGAGTGCTGAAAGCAGCCTGGGCTCTCTGCAAAAGCAGTGTGTGCTCTCAAGCTCCAAGCCATTTCTTCAGTGGTTGTTAATGTGCTGATGTTTCCCCACTGAGGTGATGAGGATTCAGTGTACACACACACACACCATCTCACCACCAATGTGTATCCTTTCATCTTCCTCATACAGTAATGTCATTGCCTTATTGCCTTAACTGGACTGGTGTTCACAGTTTTTGTTATAATGGTTTTATAAATGGTAAGTGTATTGGTGCCATGTAGACTGACTATGTGTGTTAGTGCCGTGTGAACTGACTGTGTGTATCAGCACCATGTGTATTAGTGTCTGGTGGACCTACTGTGTGTATTAGTGCCATGTAGACTGACTGTGTGTACTAGCAGCATGTAGACTATGTATCAACATAGTCTATGTGGGCTGACTATGAGCATCAGTGCCATGTAGACTGACTGCCTGCTCATACATCACTATGTAGTTGAACTTTTATTTGGGCCACCAGTTCACAAATAACAATATGGAGGTTTATTACTAATTATGAAAGCTTGGGCATTAGCATAGGGTTGTCTCACTATCTGTCATAACTTAACCTGCTTTTATTAGTCTATGTTCTTCTATGTGGCTCAGTCACCTCTACCCTGTACCATATATCCGACCTCTTCAGTGCCTCCTTGGTGTCTTTGTATTGCCCATTCTGCTTCCTCCTCATCTGGCTGGTGACTCTACACTTCCTCCCAGAGTCCTTTCTGTCTCCAGAAGTCCCACCTAACTCTTCCTGCCTAGCTACTGGCCATTCAGCTCTTTATTAAGTCAATGAGAAGGTGCCTTGGCAGAGACACATCTCCACAGTGTTAACAAACATTCTGCAGCACGGCATGTTTGGTGTTAACAAGAATCTTCCTCCTCCTGCTGCTGCCACCACCACCTCCGCGACTTAGCTGTTTTGTTTTTAATTTATTACTACGCCAACATCAAACTTTCCTATTCTCTAAAAAACCTGCTCAAATACATAAATATTCTACTTACCAACTGCATCCCCACACCGTCCAAACTCTTCTGACCATTCTTATCTCGACTGCTTGGTCATTCATCCAGCTGCTGTCGTCCTCAGACTCAACTTCATCTGTCCTGGGAATTTCCTTCACTTTTCCTCACCTCTTTGTCTTGCCCCTCCTGCCCTTTGTTTATTTACTCCCTGAGTTTAGATGGAACACTCTCAGTTTACCAAGACAGAGCAAAACTGGGACCGGTGTTCAGCATCTCCTGCATCTGAAATGTCTTCCTTTATTCTCACACTCAGAACAACCTTGTCGTCGTCCATCTTGAGGCTAGAAGTGATTTGGCCTCAGAAACTTGAAGCATTGCCCAGTGCCTTCTTCCTTCCTCTGCTGCTGCTGGGAGCTGTCAGGTCACCGTGACTCTTGAGGCTTTTAAGAACACGTTTTTCTTTCCTCTCATTGGAAGTATTCCCGATCTATCTTGAAACCTAGTGTTCTGAAATTTTGCAAGTGTTTGATGGAGTGAGCTTATTTTCATTATTGTTCTGATATGGAATGGGTGCTCTCAACCTGGAAACTCATGCTTAGGAATTAGCAAGTTATTAACTGAGCTATTTGTTAGCGATTCCTCATTTTATGTGACCACTAGCAGGCTGTCTAATTAAAAACAGTTCTTTCACCTGGCCTTTTGTTGTTATTGTTGTTTTATCTTTGCTTTTTTTTTATGGTAGTGTTAATTTGACACAGCAGAGGAAAGAGAGAACCGTCAGATTAGCCTGTGGGAAATCCTCTAGTGTGTTTTCCTGCCTGGCGATAGATGTGGGAAGGCCCAGCTCACCATGGGTGGTACCATTCTGAGCAGGTGATCCTGGATTCTATAATAAAGCAGGCTGAGCAAGCCATGGGGAGCAAACCAGGAAGCAGCACCCTCCACAGCCTCTGCATCAGCTCCTGCCTCCAGGTTTTTACCCTGTTCTGGCTGCTGCCGTGGCTTCCCTCAGTAATGGAATGTGACCTCAAGAATTTTAAGATAAAGTAAAGACATTTCTCTCTTCAAGTTGGTTCCAGTCCGTGTTTTATCACAGCAATAGAAAGCCTACCCAAGACAGACAGGGTCTTGTGTAACCCAGGCTGGCCTAGAATGCTTTATGTTGCCCAAGCTGGCTTTGAATACCTGACCCTGAGAGCTGGGGTTTAGACGGGCAGTGCCACTCCTGGCTTTTCACTGGTCTTTAGGAAACACTTGCGGAAATGTTTCCATCTTTTTTATATTCGTTTTTAACTTCTGTGTTTTCCTCTTGGTTTCTAGGCCGTCCTTCTTTGTGCTCTACTGTTGCTGCTTTATACACAGCAAATCATTCTCTCTATTCAGGCAGAATTGTCTTTTGTTCCTGGAGAGTGGCGGGAACATTTTCCCTTAAGTTTTAGTCTCCCTCTGTTCAGAACAAACTCATCCTCTCTGAGTCTCTCCACCGTCTCACATCCTCTTCGGTCTCTATTATGGATCGTATACACGTTCCTCATACTGCTAATGGTGTCATGGTGTCTGATCTACTTAGGAGAGGTCAGACTGACTGAGCCATCTGAGCACATGGCAGGAGCTCAGAGGTCTGCATTGGGCTCCCTGTCAGCATCTTCGGGTCTTTCCCGATTCCCGGTCTTTCCATCCAGCAGGACCAGACTGGTTGATGATCCTAGGAGACAGGGAGACCAGACTGGTGTGACCATCCTAGGACACAGGGGAGACCAGACTGGTGTGACCATCCTAGGACACAGGGGAGACCAGACTGGTGTGACCATCCTAGGACACAGGGGAGA
>JABTXL010017767.1:11620282-11630639 GCA_025134845.1 Neodon shergylaensis
CACAGGGGAGACCAGACTGGTGTGACCATCCTAGGACACAGGGGAGAGCAGGCTGGTGTGACCATCCTAGGACACAGGGGAGACCAGTCTGGTTGACCATTCTAGGAGACAGGGGTGGGGTAGAAATGTGTCCACTTCATTGTCCGTTTCCACTTCATTCTTTTCTCTCCCGCTATCCCGACATGGCCTTTCTACCCTCTCCTGACTTAAGCCATCTTATGCCAGGTCTGCAGAGGGCAGTGAGGGGGTCTACCGAGTTCTCAACAAACTCCACCTGTCCCACCACTTTGGATCCTAGTTGTGCCATTTGCTCTTTCGGTTGCCTTTCCGTGGCTGTGACAAACACCACATCTGAGAGCCACTTAGGAAAGAAAGGATTTACTTTGTGGTTCCAGAGAGGACAGTCTGTCGTGGCAGGCAAAAGATGGCAGCCTGAGCCTGAGGCCAGTCTAGAAGTCAGGAAGCTGAGCGATCCAATTTCCCTTCACCCCCACACAGGGAGCAAGGACAGGGAACCAGAAGTGGAGCCAACTACAAAATCTCAAAGCCAGGCTCCCAGGGTGCACTTCCCCTAGGAAGCCCCGCCTCCTGAAGGTTCCTTAACTCCCCAAGCAGCAGCAGCAGCAGCTGGGGACCAAGTGTTCAAACATAACTATCTATGGGGGACATTTCACACGAAAGCCACTTTCTGTTACTAATTCCTAAACCACGAGAAGTTCTTGGAATTAATGCATTGCTTCGATTCCTGGCTTTTAACCCCTTTTTAGCTGTCTTCCAGTTCTCGTAGTACTGCTACCGTCTCTTCTCCCGACTTCCTTGTCCTTTTGGGTTTACAGAGGAGAAACTTTTTACTCAGTTTAGCAGGATTTGTGAAGCGGATGTTGCTAATATTTTTTTTTCCCATCCACCCAGTGAATCAGAAGTTGCCAAACACTGAAAATTAGCATCATCTCTCTCTCTTTTTCTCTCAGTTCCATCCTACTTGGGCCTCAGTTTTCCAGGCCTTCTGTGTTTATTTAAGTGTGTGTGCTTCTTCCAAGTACACAGACATGCACATGCCCTCAAAGGCAGAAGAGGGTGTCGGATCCCCTAGAACTGGGCTTACAGGAGGTTGAGCCACCTGGTGCAGGTGTGAGGAACTGAACTTGGGAAGCCTGGAAGAGCAGCAAGCATTCTCCAGCCCCAATTCAGTTTTCAAAAAGGACCAAATTTATGACTTACCTTAAGCAAACAGAATAAATACAGAAGGCCCCAGCTGAGGAATTTCAGGCAACCACGGTGTTTTTAAGGGTAAGTAAGGACGCTTCTTCCTGAGCTTTCTCAAATCAGTGTTGAGGTGCGGCCAACCACACCCATGCATTCAGCATGCTGAACATTAGTGTCACTGCAAGCATACCGGGATGAGAGTAGCAACCATAACCACTGGCTCAGTGACCTTCTGGCTAACTTGTGCATCTCAGAAATTAGGAACCAGGTAGATAAATCATTGAGTATTGGTATTAACCCAGAGCCAAATATATATTTTATTGTGTTTATAATAAGTATGCAAAGTTAAATATCCGTCGTACATAACCCATAGTCTGTTTAAACATACCTCGTCACACAGTTGTGGTTGTTAGGCATTATGAAAACATGAAATGCCATATAATTAGGCCAGGAAACTTATTATAGTTAATAAAGTATTACGAATAATAATAACAACAAACATTATGTGCTCTGGATTGGAGCAGGAACAAGGAGCCTGAGTCTGCAAAGGAACACATTTCAATATTCGAAAAATACTAGAGGATGTTGCCAGCATTTTAGTTTACAGAAAGTGAGGTCGTGTTTGCCGCCCTTTGAGCACAGCGGAAGTACATACAACACAAGAACGGAAGTGAAGGAGAAGACTCAAGTCTCCCCTCACCTTGTTTTCCCATCCTCTAGATGGTTACTAATATTATAACAACAACGAGGGAAGTCTGTGAAAATCCGTGTACCCCACGCCCAAGAGTGGCAGAGTTGGACCCCAGCAGGCACCCAGCTCCAGAGCCCGGCTTCTTAAAGCGGCTATTCTGCCCTTCCTGTCCTCTATTCAAAGAATTCTATTATAAATAGGTGTTTTCACCCAAGGTTATGAGAAATCGACTCCTTTAATCCAGAACGTCCTGATCGATCCTCTCGGTGAAATGCTAACATCAGCTTAAAGCAAAGTTCACCAGGATTGTTCAGAAGTTCTATCAACCAAATTAAAATTGTCCAGTCGAAATCAGTGTTTCCTCTAGGATTCAACATTGATGCACACACAGTGTTTTAGGAAGCCTCCGGCTTGGTGCTTATCACACTCCACTCATCGGTCTGAGGCATCTTAAAGATTCTTTTCCAGGAACACACTGAAACGGTGCAAGGCACTATCCTGAGTTATTTTTTTTTTTTTTTTCCGAGACAGGGTTTCTCTGTGGTTTTGGAACCTGTCCTGGAACTAGCTCTTGTAGACCAGGCTGGTCTCGAACTCACAGAGATCCGCCTGCCTCTGCCTCCCGAGTGCTGGGATTAAAGGCGTGCGCCACCACCGATCCTGAGTTATTTAACCGAACCCTCGTCCCACGTGTCCACTCGGAACTTCCGGTTTTGATAAAACGCTATTTTACAGTCCAGCAGACTCTTTTTTCCCCCCACCTGCCTCTGCTGCGCTCGAGTTCCCAGCACGCGGACCCACCGGTCGTTTTGGCGTTAGGGATGCCGGTATTTCCCTAGCGGCCTTCCCAACTTGCCCCCGCCCCCGTAAGGTGCACACGTAAGCACCGTGTCAACGTGTCATTGCGAAACCCCCTCCCTGCGCCGCTCACCGAGAGACGAGCTCGAGCAGCTCCCGGTGCACCGCGCCGGCCCCGCCCTCCCCGCCGCCGCCGCCTCTGCTCGCCCCGCCCCACGTCCAGCGCCGCAGGCAGCGGAGGTCTCGGGTTCCCCGGGCCGCACCGGCGCCCCCTGCAGGACGCGGCGGGCAGCGCTGCCGGAAGAGCCCGAGCCTCCTGCCACCGTGTCCGCCGCCGCCGCCGCCGCCGCCACCGCCACCGTCGAGCTCCGCGGGGCCCCGAATCCCAGCCGAGTGTCCTCGGAGCCGCCCACCGCGCTCCCCGCGCCTCTCGCGCTCCCCGAGCCGCCGCGCCTCCCGCTCGGCCTCCGTCCTCAGCTCCCCGCCCGCACCCGCCTTCACTCTGGAGCGGCCCGGGCAGCCGCAGCAGGGGCGGCGGCGGCGCATCGAGGAGCTCTCCAGGTCGTCCCGGGAGAAGCTGCTGCAGTCCCGGGACAGGATGTTTTCCAAGCTCACGTCCATCCTGCAGCACGCCGTGGAGGCGGTGAGGCCGCGCGGGGTGCGGGGTGGCGGGGATCGGCCGCCCGGGCTGCGGGGCGCGGGGGAGGCTGCGGGGAGGCCTGCGCGCTCCTCCCCACCGCAGCCTCTGCCCTCCCGCCCCGAACCGGGCGGCTCCCGGGGCCTCCGGGCCGTTAACCTCCGGGGCCTCCGGGCCGTCGCCGTGCAAGACAATAGAACGGCGGCGCCGGTGGGCTGGGCTTGCTTTGGCTTTCGTGCGGGTGGGACCGCGGGCCCGGGTGGGTGACGCCGGTGCCGGCGATTGCTTGCTTGGACCCGGCGGCCCACCTCGGCCGGACCTGGGTGATGGATCTGCAGGAGTTTGCAGGTTCGCGATCGCCGGGCTCACACCATCTGTTTCCCCTTTCTTGTCTAATATTGCGCTTCCCGGACGCTCTTGGCTCAGCCTGCAACCGCTGTACTTTGAGGCCGGTCTTAAACGCACAGAAGGACCTTACACAAACCTCCGAACAGACCTGAACAACCCAGAAGAATACCTTGCCGGTGCTCGACACGGCTTTATTTTAAACTTGCTTATTTTGGGTTGAGTGTTAATTTGTGTGAAGAAAGTTACTGTGTTCATTTTCAAGAGGACATTTTCTTTACATGTTGAGAAAGACAATAACACTTTCAACTTCACTCTACTTTTTAAAGGGAGGAAAAAAATACCACAGTGATGTTAAGGGTCAGCTAACAAAATTAGAATTGTGAATTTTAGTTATGGAGACAAAACTTTAATACAATTGCCAGTTATGTAGTATATGGAATTTAGGTATTTTGTTTTTGTCCCCACCTCCCCCCTTGGTGACACATCAGACCAAGAAAGAAAGAGGGTGAGGAGCTGTATTGACACAGGTGGCAAAGGACAGGGCTGTGAGACGCTTGCATTTCCTGCTTTATATAGAGTCAGCCTGCATTCGTAAAATAATTAAAAGTTTTAAGAACAGTTATATTGATGTTTTGAATTATACTTTAGATTATAAAGAGTCATCAAACATAATGATAAATTAGAAAGAATTAAATAAGTTACGTGGGTTAGGCCCTGGGGCCTGTCATATTCTAGGCAGAAGCTCTCCTACTATATTTTATTTTTTTGAGATCGAATGTTACCAAGTTTCCCAGACTGGCCTTGAACTTCTTGCCTTAGCCTCTAGAGTGTTAAGTTCTACGCACATCTCCAAGCCTAGCTCGTTTTTGTCCTAAGGCCTGTGTTTTCTAACTTTGTAATCTTTTTATAATTGCATGTATCATTAACATCTACCAAATTACCTGAGAGAGACTGGCTAGGTAATAGTCAGTGTCTCTGTCATGCTCTGTCATTGAGGGGAATGAGTTCCCTAGGTTGGCCTAGTCCAGGGAGAAATGTCTGGCCCCTGGAAAAAATGTCAAGTCTGCTTGCTCAATGCTGGTTTCTAAGCTGTGCTGCCACCCACACAGTTTACCAAGAAAAAGTACAGCTCCCGAAATCCAGCTGGTTCTGCTCTGCTTTTTTGTTGGGATAGGGTCTCAGCCCCAGGCTGGTCCTGAACTTATGTTGAGAATGACCTAATCACTTTCAAATTCACATACCTTTTTGAAGAAAAAAAATCAAATACCACTGTGAGTTTTAGGGTCGGCAAACAATTAGAGTTGTAAATTTGTAGATCTTCCTCCTTTGCCCTAGGGCTGGAATTATAGACTTGGCCCCTCATCCCTTAAAGAATATTTTTTATGCCCCCTTCAACATTCTCCTGGGAAAGAACTCTTAGATATGGTAAATAAGCCATCCTTTGGTAGCTGAATGTTTCCTAACCCAAGATTAGTTCCTGGTTACTCATTGACTTTTTCGCTTGTTTTTATCCATAAACAAGTCTTTCCATTCCATAATTTGTTGACTTTTTCTTTCTCTTTTTATGTTCTGGTGCAGCATTCCAGTGCATAGACTCGTCAGGGTTCTGCAGACTTGGGAGGGAATCCCAGGCCTGCGGGTGACCGGACCTCTCATTGCATGCATCCTCAGAACTATGCTGCCCTACCTGGCCTCCTAGTGTTGTTGCTGGCCAAGTGTCCATAGCAGTCAAATAAGCCTTCTATATTTTTTTAAAGGTTGATCAGATATATATTCATCTAGATAAGGAGTTTAGACGACCTTGAAGTCCTGATCTAAGATGTGGGACCTCAGGCTGGTGCTTTGTTTTCTGTGTAGTTTCTGGTGTTGAGGATTTAACCCAGGGCCTTGGTAAATGCTAGGGGAGCTCCGTACCAAGCTTCTACCCACCCCTGACCTGTTCTGATCATTTTTATCATGGCTTTTTTTTGAGTGCATGCATATGTGTGTGCGCACGCGTGCATGTGTGTGTGTGTGTGTGTGTGTATGAGACCACAGCACTTGATTGGGGCAAGTCTGGGGACATCTTTCCCTTTCACCCTATGAGTCCTGGGGAATCAAACACAGGTGGTCAAACACCAGCACGTGTCTTTGACTGCTGGGCCATCTCAGTACCTACCCCTTTTAAACTAAGAGAAAAAAAAAACACTTTTTAGACTTACTTTTTCATGTGTGAGAGTTTTGCTTGCATGTATGTATATGAACCGAGTGTATGCTAGGTGCCTGTGGGGGTCAGAAAAGGATGCCAAAGTCCCTGGAACCAAACCCGGTTCTCTGCAAGGGCAACAAGTACTCGTAACTACTGAACCATCTCTCCAGCCTTCACATTTTTGTTCTGAAATAGGGTCTCACTCAGTTGCCTGGGCTGTCCTCAACCTTGTGGTCCTCCTGCCTCAGCCCCCCAGGTAATTGGGATTACAGGAGCGTGCTCTCACACCTGGCATGTATATTTAAATGGTTTCCCCTCACTTGCCAATAACCACACAGGAGGATAGAAGAAGATGTTTTCAAAGCTTCACGTTCATAAATGTGTTTTAAGCCGATAGACACAGTATAAGGGTAGGAGAGAAGCCAAGCGCAGAATGTGACCCTTACCTCCTTTTCCCCAAAGGATGCTCCTCTCATGTTGCATGGGTCTGTCAGGAAGAGTCGCGGAATGAACGTGTCGTTAGCCAGGTGCCGCATGTCTCAGCTCAGATGAAGCCTCTCCTAAGGTTAGACTAGACTATTTGCCAGTTCCCATGTAGTGTTTGCTGAGGGCCAGGTGCTGCGGGGGTACCACAGGTCCTGTGGGGGTACCACATGTCCTGCGGGGGTACCACATGTCCTGCGGGGGTACCACAGGTCCTGCGCGGGTACCACAGTGGAAGTTTCGCTTTATGACCTTTTACCTGTTTTAACCAGCATAGTGGAAGTCATCCTACAGAATGGAATGAGTGTTTTCCAAGTATAGTTAATAGACAGTCGTTGGGGACCGTATCCAACCCATGCATCATACTGGGAACTGAACCAACCTGGGCCTCCTGCTTGCTGGGCAAGCCCTCCACCTCTGGGCCTTGATCCTCGGTCCCCTTCAACAATTTGCCTAGTGGCATGGCTAATGAACACCAGTTCTAGAGAACGACTCCATCCTGGGACTTCTTTTCCCAGCCCAACTCGAGTTGCTTCCTCACAGAGCGAGACTTTTAAGAGCCAGGGTGAAGATGGAGTGCCTGTGTCTTGGTTCCCAGTGCCCACTGGCTAAACACATGGGACGTCATACTGTACGGAACACACAAGGATGTGCAGAGTAGATGCCCGGGATTTCTGCAGAGGGTAAATGAGGTGCGTAGGGGAGCTTTGTGTGGAGCCTGGTTGACAATGCTTCCACGCTTGGCCCGGCTTGGGGCTGTAGGAAGAAGGAAACTGATCTTAGGTGTAGTTGGGGAAGGTTCTCTGGGGCTAAGACTAGAACTAGGTAGTAGAATCGCAGCAAAGGGAGGGAGGGTGTTAAGGAACTTGGCGGCAGATGTGGTAGCTCGCACCTGTCTCTCTGAGACCTTCCTGAGTGAGAGCCAGGCAAGCCTGGGCTGTACCATGAACCCTGTCTTAAGAAAAACAGGGCAAACCCAGATGTGGGTTGTACATGCTGTAATCCCAACCCTTAGGAGCTGGAAGCCAGAGGATCAGGAACTCAAGGCCCTACACAGTGAGTTTGAAGCCAGCAGGGACTACAAGAGACCTTGTCTCAAACAAAAACAACAGAACAAAGACAGTTTGGGGTAGAATCTTTTAGGATGTGCATTTTGTAGATCTTTAAAGCAGAGGTTGTGGCCACAAAGTTTTGTCCAGTTTGTTGATGGAAGTTCTTTTGCATATTGGACATGTTGGACAAAGTCCAGGTTCCTAGCGGAAAGCATTGTTCCCTAAGGCAAGTCAGCTAACCGGTGTTTTGGTCTCTGATGGGAGTTTGAGCAAAAGAGGAACTCTGAATGAGAGTTTAACAGCATTTTAGGCTGGGTGCCTGGGGTGCTGCACTTCTGTAATCCCGGCACTCAAGAAGTGGAGGCAGGAAGATTGCAAGTTCAAGGCCTACCTGGAATATGTAGTGAGAAGCTGCTGCAACACCAGAAAGTGAAAAGGAGCTGGGGGTGTGGCCTGATGGTGGAGCATTTGCTTCTGCCAGGCCCTCGGTTTGACCTCAGTTTGCCAGTGAGTAAAGACTCGATAATGTGCTTGGCCAGTGCAGTGCATAAAAACATCTATCCTTTGACGGGAATGGTGACTCAGCTCCAGGAGACTGTAATTTAATGTTTTAGTATTCGGAGATTAAATTCTCAAAACTCTCATCCCTATAGCCACCCCAAATTGCCGTTGTTACATATCTGTGACTTCCTGTTCTCCTACCCGGGACTTCCTGTTCTCCTACCCGGGAGAACTTGTCTTTTCTGTTACTAGTCTCACAAAGTAAGATTTATTTATGTTTGAATGAGATTGTTACTCATCTGAGTTATTGGCGATTCAGAATAGTTCCACGGTTTCCCTCCCTCCAACACCGAGGTAATAGTGCCATCCTGCTTGGGATTTGCTGGTATTCTGTGGCAAGGCTGCCCATACACAACTGGCAAAGCCTCCAGCCCGCTGTATGCCACTGCTGGGGAGAAGCTGGAGGAGGGACACTGTCACCACCTAAAAGGTCGAATTGTTACTGCATTAAACACATCTCATTTCCTCCTGTGTCTGCCTTATTTTAGTAAATTTAACTCCACAAAAGTAAGTAAAGTTTGACTGCCTGTTCGCTCCTTCACAGTGGCCCTGGGTAGTTCTACTTTCTCGGTCAAGATCTCTGCACACAGGCCAGTGTAGGAAGAATCAGCTTTAAGAAACCAGTGGTGGTGTGAAATTCTTCATCCAGAATCCACACATTTATGAAAAACATAAATGTGTTTCACCTGGTGGATTGAGCCACTTAGCGTGTCTGTGACTATACCCGTAAGTTGCACAAGAGTTGAGAAATTGTGTTGACAGAGTTGTCAACTACAAGGTCGCTGGCTGGAAAACCAAAGGTCATCGCGGAACAAGTGGAAGCATAGGAGAGATCTGCCTACAGGTTGTTTGGTGGCTGTCCCCAGCCTGCAGCAAACACAGAATCGCAGACCTCTTAGGACGTGATGAGTGTGTGCATGCATATGTGCTCAGTTTGCTGCCTTGCCAAGCATGAGCTTTGTAGATGACCGCTGGCCACAGTGTTGGACGGTTGGACACTTTTGGCACTTAGAGGCCGAGCATGAAACGGCAGTTTACCCATCAGACTTCGGTTCTCAGGATAGAAACCTCTACCCTGCACAACCGTGGTCAGAGCTGTACTTCTGACAGAAGTCGATGACACCTCTAGGGTGTCCCCCACCTCTTTGTCCCTCCACCCCCACCCCTTTCTAGCAGAAGAGCCCAGAGTCAGAGGAGTGACCACATCTGCCTTTCTTCCACTTAACACGCATTCCTTAATGCTGGTCGACTTGCGGCAAGGTGGCTAGTGCTATAATTCTGGCCTTAAAACTTACGAAGTGCCTTTCAAAGCTTGCCTTTTAACACATTTTGTAGACTTTATGTCTTGTTCATGTAGTTATTTTGCTAAAAATATATACTGCCTGACCTAGGCTTACAAAGAAAAAGATTTACATCAGAAAGCCATGGGAAGTAGGAAGCTTAATCAGTTTAATCTGATTATGACGTTGGCAGTGCTCGTGTTTGCTGTGCTGATGGGTAAGCGATTGCCAGCTGCTCATCACCTTTCCCCTTCCAAAGTCCCAGGTACGCAGACCTCTGGTTATCAGTAATGCCGTGTCGCGATACTGCGTCGTTTTGGTTTTAGTCACCTGAAGCCACGTGATAACAGCAGCTGGGGGAAAGTTGGATGTGGGGTAGTTTAGTAATAGTATTGATAAAGGTGGCTTTCTTCTTAGTAAATCATTTTACTTCTTCGGATTCAACTCATTTTGATTGTATTTGATATCTGAGTTCAAGTCTGCCCCTTATTGTAGTGCCTCACTCTCACACGTCTGGTCTGTTGTGTTTGCAGCTCGCACCGTCTCTCCCGTTACAAGAAGATTTTGTGTATCATTGGAAGGCAATCACCCATTACTACATAGAAACTTCAGGTAAGAGCATGCGTGCCTACGATCTGCTACAAGATGAGTTCTCAGTTACTTTATTGTTAACTTTAGACAGTTTTACCTTTGACTCCTCTCTTAGGGACATTCTCAATGTCCTTTTGGAGTGTCTCCTATGTTCTGCGTTGTTCTGGGCAGCGGGGACTGAGTAGCTGTCTTGCACACGCAGCAGCCCCTGCAGCTCTGTCCTGATAGAGCTTGTATGGGGGGAGGGGGGCAGGTGGCTACTTCAGTCCTGAGAAGACAACGCTGCCTCTTGGTCACGTTTGCCCAAGGCCCTCACTGGGTTCCCCCACCTGCTGATGCGTCCGTCCGGCCCCATACTGGTGTCCTTGAGATGATCAGTGATGAAGCTTGGAGAAATGGGTAGAAAATAGATGGACAGTTGTGGTTCACCCCCATGAGGAGTGCTGTGTAAGAAGACCCAGGATGGGTGGGAGCGGGGTGGGGACAGAGACCACACCTGGCACCTTTTTTATGTTTGTAAAA
>JABTXL010017767.1:11640508-11670607 GCA_025134845.1 Neodon shergylaensis
GTGCACACTCACCTGAGGTTCTCTGTGCCGTGCAGGTTGGAGTGCGCGTTCACCTGAGGTTTGTTCTTTGTGCCGTGCAGGTTGGACTCCTATAGTCATAAAGAGGATGCGTCAGCGTTCCCTGGGAAGCGAGCCTTAATTTCATTTCTTTCCTGGTTTGATTATTGTGATCAACTCATCAAGGAAGCACAAAAGGTTTGAATTCTTTGTTGTTTGTTGATAGCTTTAAAATGTGCTTATTAAGTAAATGTGAATCACTTTTCCAAAAGTATCTTAAGTGTCACGTGCAGGGCTTTGCAGGCGCTCACTGCGTGGGGCGGGGGGGGGGGCTCCCCTACAGCTTTCCCCTTTGGGGTGATATTAATTACTCTGAATTTAGTTACGGGAATTTTTTTCCCTGATCTTTTTAGTTTTGGGGAGTGGGGCTGGATAAAAGCCAACAACTGCTTTGCCGAGGCCCCACCCACATTTGGGTCCCATCTCCACATGGCTTCTGGTGAGAGTCGTGCTCTTTAGGCCCAAGGTGATTTGTTGATGTTCATGCTGTGTTCTAGACTGCTGCTGTTGCTCTCGCCAAAGCCATCCATGAAAGGTTCTTTATTGGTGTCATGGAGCCTCAGCTGATGCAGACGTGAGTGCCCTCTCCTGTAGAGTAGTCGAGTAGTCGCTGTCCGTCACTGCTCCCACTGACCGCCCATCTGCCTCCCTAGCTCCGAGATGGGGATCCTGACATCGACGGCGCTGCTGCATCGCATTGTTCGACAAGTGACCTCGGACATCCTGCTTCAGGAGATGGTGGCCTTTATCCTCGGAGAGCAGAGGGAGCCAGAAACGCTGTCAGAAATTGGCAGGCATCCCCTAAGACATAGGTTAATCGAGCATTGTGATCACATATCTGATGAGGTAAGCCATGCACAACATGGCTGGCGTAGAGTCTCTAAGCGCTGTTTCTAATGCGCTCTTGATTGATTTGCTGATGGTAGAGGTGGAGGAGGTGGTGGGGGTGGAAGGGGGACTGGGGGTGGTGGCATGCATGTGTCATGGTGTACCTGTAGAGGTCAGAGGGCAGCTTGCAGGAGTCGGTTTTCTCCTCTGCCATGTGCGTCCCAGGACAGAAGTTGGGTAATCAGCCCTCTACCCACTAAGCCACCTCACTAGCCTTTACTTGTGACCCTTCAAGTGAGTTTCTCCGTGTGGCTTCAGCCCCTGGCACGGCTTCTGTCACTGTGGTTTCAGATAAGCATCATGACCCTGAGGCTGTTCGAGCATCTTCTGCAGAAGCCCAACGAGCACATTCTTTACAACTTGGTCCTGAGAAACCTGGAGGAAAGGAACTACACGGAATACAGGCCTTTGTGCCCGGAAGATAAGGATGCGATGGAGAATGGGCTGGTGGCTGGAGCTGTGTAAGTGTCTGGGGGCGGCTCTCCCCAGCAGTCTAGCCGCTTCCTCGTGGGTAAATTCCGGGGGATGCTAACTACCCCTTGAGCCGGGTAACAAAAGTAGCAGTGGGCACTGGAGATTGTTAGTGTAAAGTGGGAATTTGCATATTAAATACATTATTGCTTCTTTGTATTAGAAAACTTAGGTAATATTTCTCAAAAACTAGCAAAGAATCTTTTGGTTTAGAAAATGTCATAATAAATGTTGTTTTTTATACATCATTAAATTAAACGTAGAGATCTGGAGGAAGATCCATTATTTACTGACATTTCACCAGATAATATTCTGCCAAACCAAGAGTGGATCAGTTCACCCCATGCCAGCCCAGACCACCCCAAAAATGATGGCAAGACGGAAGTCCATAAAATCGTCAACAGGTGAGTCACTGTGTGATTGATCTGCCCTAGGCTGTCACAGGAGTGCACCATGACTTCAGTATTTGCAGGTGCTGTTAGCTTTTTTGTCTCAGTCGTGTAGCAGGTGGCAGCTGGGGCCACAGCTGATGCCACAAGAAACCCCAGCTCCATAGAAAAGTCGTTTTCTCTCAGCCCAGTGGAGGAGCACCCGGGCAGTCTGTCTGCTTCCAAGACCAGCCGTAGTACAGCAACTAAAGAAAGGAAAGAGTAACTGAGGAGAATGGTTAAGTGTGCCGGGATCTAATAGAGACGACGTCACACATGTCCCCAGCACTGACAGTAGCATCAGCAAGCACCAGTCTGACGAATGGTTCTCACTTCGCATGTGTGCTAAGTGTTGAACTGTTTTTTTCATTGTGTATTTTTGCGTTTTTTTTAAATATCTTTTTCATGACAGTTTTCTCTAGTGTCTTTGCTTTTAATGCTGATAGTGATATGCCTGGCCCTTGCAATGTTGTAGGGGGCTGTTAGTTAGTTCCTGGCTGCTCAGCTCCAAAACAATCACACAGAAACCATTTTATTTGCAGTACTATTTGGCCAATAGCTTAAGCATATTTCTGGCTAACTCTTATATCCTAAACTAGCCCATCTCCATTAATCTGTGTATCGCCACTAGGCTATGGCTTACTGGGTAAAATTCCAGTGTCTACATGGCTTCTCTCTACTCCACCTTCTTTCTCCCAGCATTCAGTTTAGTTTTCCCCGCCTATCTCTAGTCTGTTCTGCGCAGGCCCAAGATAGTTTCTTTATTAACCAATGGTATTCACAGCATACAGAGGGGAATCCCACATCATGGCAAGTAACATAAAATAATTGCATCTGGCTCAAAAGTAAAATTACAGTCTATAAAATATCTCAAGTTCAGTTACTTAAAGCCAGTTTTTGAGATTAATAGAAAAAGCAACCCATTATTGTGACACAGTATTGTTTGTTTTAGACTTGTGTGACATGCAGAGTTAGTTATTTTTTTTAATAAAACCATTACAAAGCAATGTATACTTTGATTGTTCAAGTTTCCAGTATACTTTGATTGTTCAAGTTTCCATTGTATTTATAGCTGGCTAAGCTCGCAGTGTATTTTGTGGTTGAGTGTATGAGATACTGTGGCGGAGACTCTACTCACTGTGGCCTTTCTTCCCTTTAAGTTTCCTCTGTTTAGTACCAGATGAAGCAAAGTCATCCTACCATGTCGAGGGCACTGGGTATGACACCTACCTCAGAGATGCTCACAGGCAGGTAAGTGATGGAGCCGACTGATCTTGGGGTGGGATGGGCATAAAATGCACACACGTGCCCCTCCTGTTACCTTGCCCAGTTGCCAGCAACCATTACTCAGAAGAAAGGAGTCAGCTCACCCAAGAAATGAGATTTCAATTTGCTGGCACTGTCTGTCTCTGTCTGTCTGTCTCTCTCTCTCTATCATCTATTATCTATTACTTATTTATTTTTGATTTGGTGTCTCCGGCTAGTCTGGCTGGCCTTGAATTTGCTTATGGCCTTGAGCTCGTGCTCCCCTCTCCCAAGAGCCGGGATTACCGATTAGTGCACCTGTGGCTCTCAAGGACTAGTTTTTATTTCTACTCTATCATATACTAACACTTCGTTGTACATAATCAAGAATGAATTTACTAGAAAAATGAAAATTGAAAAAACACATTTCCTTATTAGATTTGGCCAATATGAAACTGCCTAGCCAACTCTGAGCTGTGCATGCTAACTCCCCCTTCTCCAATCTCGTCACTGATGGTGGTCACAAGAATCTGAGTGTCAGCATTGACCCATGGGCCACCTTTTGGAGAGTACTGTTCTGTCCCTTCTTGGTGACACGCCCAGTGTCTGTATGTCCTAAGAACAGTAAGCTTGCTTGACAACAGGCGTTGTCCATCCACCTCATGTAACAATATGTGTAACATAATTACCTGTAACACCTTAGACAGGTGAGGTTTGGGCTCTGAGCCTTGCCTTATAAATGTTCTCCGAGTCTGTCAGGATGACTGAAGGATTCGATCCTTTAAAGGAAGGACGTAGCAGGTACTGAAGGAGTGACTTCTCGAATCAGATAAGCCGTTTCCCAGCAGCCTGGATGTGCCCCTGCCATTGTGGTGTCTCCTGTACTCCTAGTCAGGGCCGAGCGTCCCCACCTGGCCCTGGCGCCTCACGTGCAGCCGACAGCCGTGGCTTCTTTATGCGCTCTCTGAGGAAAAGACTGCTTCATCCTGATTGGCCGTTCTTTAATGCCCAATGCTTTCCCCCAGTTCCGAGACTACTGCGCTGTCTGTTTGCGATGGGAGTGGCCCGGAGCCCCAAAACCACTGGAGAAGTGTGACTTAGAAGCAGCCTTCTTTGAAGGACATTTTTTGAAAGTTTTATTTGACAGAATGGGAAGAATTCTTGACCAGGTAACTCATCGGAAGATACTGATTCTTATACAATGTGGTAGACCTCCCGAGTAATTTTGTCTGACTTAGTCTTTCTGTTAGATGACTGTCCAAGGGTTGTGAATTCCCATGGCCAAGGGACTCTCTTGAAGAAGGCTCTTTGTGTGTGTTCTGTTGTAAACATTTACAAGTAGGGAAATAGACTTTTAAACTCTCCTTTAAACTTGAGATTTCCTTTCCTCTGTCTTGTTTAAGGCAAGATGTTGGAGAGGGTGGGCTGGAAGAAAGCTCTTCCTCTCACAAAACCTTGAGTTTACTTAAGAAAACACACAGCTGACTTAAATCCAGGACTTGTACCCTTGTAACAGAATGGGGGAGCTTATGTTTGTCAGCATGTCTGCTGTCTTCTGCCACGTCCAGCTGTTCTCAGTACCGGAGATTGGCAGTCTGTTTTCATTGTAGTCAATGAATGGTGATAAAGCAGAGTTCGCTGTGCTTCTAAACTTGGTCCTGAACTCCTCTGCTGTCCCAACCGCCTCATCTGTCTCTAGGTAGTTCGTTTTGAGTCCACCAGATTCCTGTCTGCTTCAGTGAAAGAGAACAGGCAGGGCCAAGTGGCTCCGTCGGAAGTTCTAAAGACACCTTTCTCTCTAACACAGGCTTTCTGTGGCCTGTAAACAGCAGCGAACAATTAATTTCAGGGGTTATTGTGATACTACGTGCAAGAGATGTCAGAGCAGCTGTGTGCACATGTTGAGTCACGGGGAGTAGCCCTGAAGTTACTTCTGTGTTTAATTCAAACACCTTTGTTAGGACTTTGGGTCAGTGTGTCCTCTGTATTCATAATTAATAATACTACATCTGACGTGCTGCAGGTTTGATGGCCTGCTGCACACATTCATGACGTCAGCCTACATAAACAGCTGTCTCCTGCATCAGCTTTGTCTTTCTGCAGGTGTCTGTGTTGGTTTTCTGTTTGTAAATTTCAGCACTGTGCAGTACGTGCACTGACTTCCTTGGAAGGGCTAATTCAGCTGCCAGAGTCTCCCTTGCAGAAGAGGATGGGAGGGTGTGGTTGTGGGGGAAGTATTGGGGCTGCACAGGACATGAATATTTCTGTTCTTGCTTTCCGCAGCCGTATGATGTGAATCTGCAGGTGACCTCAGTGTTGTCCAGGCTGTGCCTCTTCCCCCACCCCCACACCCATGAGTACCTTCTGGACCCCTATGTGAACCTTGCCTCTGGCTGCAGATCGCTCTTCTCTGTGATTGTCAGGGTGAGTTCATTAATGTTCTGCTCTCTGCTATCCCCCAGCTGCGCTCAGCATCCTCCTCTCACTGCGTGGTCAGTGTAAAGTAGGGCGTGTCTCCTGCTCGCAGGACATTGCTCTGCCTTCTGAACAGTTACATGGTTAAGAGAATCTATTTAAGTTCTTGATATGTGGGCCAGAAAGCAGGGTGAGAGCACTTGCTCTGGCAAAGGGCCAAGATTCAGTTCTTAGCACCCACACAGTGGCTCACAACCTTCCGTAACTCTAGTTCCAGGAGATCCCACACCCTCTGGGTTCTGCAGGCACCAAGCATGCATGCGGTATACATACCTGCATGCAGACAAAACACACATCCACATAAAGTAAACCTCAAGTTTTGTTTTTATACAGTGTGCACATGTGTGTGAGTGAGTGTGCGTGTGTGCACAGGCCCATGCTGCATGCATACGTGCACATGGAGGTGTGCTTGGCCGTGTGTGCTTCTGTGTAGGTCAGAGGCCGACGTCTGGGGTCTTCCTGTCACTGTCCACTTCAGTTTTTGAGGTCAGGTCTTCTGCTGAACCCACAGCTCACCCTCCCAGCTGGGCGAGCTGCCCAGTGAGCCCCTCGGATTGTCCTGTGTCCATCACCAGTGCTTGTATGTGGGGCCTGGGTATTCAAACTCAGTGCTCACACTGGCACAGCAAGCCCCTCACCCAGAATCATCTCCCAGCCCTGACATTTATGTTTTGAAGATTAGATAGGAGTTGGTTGGTCAAAGATAATAATGACACTTGGCATTCTTTGGTGATGGGAAGGGAGGCATCTCTGTCCAAGAATCCCTATGCAGTCACTCAGAGGCTAAAGTCTTGCTTCTGTTGCAGGTTGTTGGTGACCTGATGGTTCGAATTCAGCGCATTCAAGACTTCACCCCCAAGCTTCTCCTAGTCAGAAAACGACTGCTCGGCTTGGAGCCTGAAGGCCAGATGTGAGTCAGTGTTTTACATACTCTGTCCACAAATCCCAGCCAGCCCAGTGTGTGCTGTTCCCTGATCTTCTGTCTGCCTTTTCCAGTATCGACCACATCACGCTGCTAGAGGGTGTGATTGTCTTAGAGGAGTTCTGCAAGGAGCTGGCAGCCATTGCCTTTGTGAAGTACCACGCTTCCGCCACACCGTGAGTGACATCACCGTGATCTCTGGGAACCCGCGTTACTGTGTACATTTCATCCGAAGAGACTCAGCTCCACCCAGCCATGAGAGGACGAGAACCTTGTCAGTGAAGGAGGAGTCTGCTGCCTGCTGCTGCCGGTGAACAGGCCTGATGTCATGATTCTCTGTGTAAACTGCACGTTGTGGAAACCCGGGATGCAGTCAGATCTTCCGGATAGCATTTCCAGTGACCGAAAAGCTGCAAAACCTCTGATGTCAGGACTTTGCTGGTATTTCTGTTATTTTAATATCCTCCCAGGCAGCAAAGCATTTTGACATTCTCTGAGACTTAAATGCTTATATTCTTTTGTATTAATAAGCAGCAAAAAATCACTAATTTTATAACTTTTTAAGGTTAAGATTCTTATCATACAAAATATTTAAGAAAATTGTAAATGAGAAAGAAATGTAGCTGAGGAGCCCTCAGAAGACTCTAGGAGATGAAACACAGAGAACAGCACCAACTTCTTCAGCTTTTGTAAGAAAACAATTTAATATGATAAAAAAGTATTAATTAATATATATTTTTAAAGAAATGTTCTTTTACTCTTTTGTGCCATGTTCGTGTTGATTTCCCTGTGTGGCTCCAGTTTCTCCACACTCAAGTTTGCAGCAGCGTTGGGCTCATCCGCCTCAGTGGTAGCGTTTGCTCAAGTAGTATCTTGTAAAGCTAGTTAACACATACTGAGACCCCCCCCCCCATGCCTTCTCTGAGAATGGCTTTATGAAACTGTTTTGTAATTGACTTTCTTAGTGGAGTGGGCGTGTCCAGGTGGGAGCTGACAGCAAGGCAAGTCTTATATGAGGAGGCCATCAGGGTGCCGAGGGCCTCTTCCTGTTTACATTTGCTTTCATTCTGTTCCGTCTTTTGTCCTAAGAGATTCTAAAGAGATTTTTAAAAAGTCTTTCTGTGTTGAGTTCACACCTTAGAGGATTTGAGGAGCCTGAGTGTGTGGGAGTGGCCTGGATGCAGGATGTCTAGGTGAGCCTGCTCAGCCTGTCTTTGCGGTAGCCGCTCAGATGTGGGCTGCTGTGTTAAACTGCGGGTGGCACTTTCCTCTCTGCTGTCGGGAGGCTTGCCTCGAGAGGGTCCGCCTCCACCCCCTCTGTGATGTCACCAGATGTGTGTGCACAGCCACAGCGCGTGGCATGTGCTCAGAGCGCGTTTGACGCTTTGTTCAGTCTATTTTACTAGCGTTTCTGATTCATGTTATAGTTCAGTTTCGCTACTTAGAAACAAAATACTGACAGTGTGAATAGCCTGCCTCAGGTCTAGGGCGGTCATCCTTGTCAAAACAAAACAACTGTGCATTTCCAACAGGATGCAGATCTTTCTTTGCTCATTCAAGAACTCCGCTATAACAACAGGAGACAGTGATTCCCTGCATGGTTTTCCTTCTGTGGCTGTGAGTGATGAGAAATGGTTTTGTTGTATTTATTGACCAGTTTGTGCAAGAATTACCGCAGCACCTTCATTTTTAAATGTTGCTGCAGTCTACTTAGATGAAGGTGTATTTAAAATAAGGCATTGAGAGGTATCAGATATTTCTTAATGCCTTCCTAGTGCTCAGTAGGTGTGATAGCAATGAGGTGACCTCCCAGACCAAATACTTGTCCTTGAATTCCCGGCAGGACCTTATCCGCTCATCCACGCAGACGAGCTCAGTAAAGCTTTAACTATAATTTGTGTGTTTGCTGCTTCTGCGAATAGAGTTTTCCTGAGTCACCATAGTGACCTTGATCTGTAACCAGCTAGGGTTAGTCGGCTTCTCCTCTGTAATTTCTTCTGCATATTTAATTCAGACCTAGAGTCAGCACAAGTCAGAGAACTGAGTCGATTTGTTAAGGAAACCATATGCCACATCCCTAAGGCTTTTTCCCACAGTTCCAGAGACCTGGCTGTTTCCAGGATTTCCACAGACCGGGTGCGTGGAAGTACCACCTTAGCCAAGTGGTTGCCATGGTGAGTTCCGAACCAAACTCTACCTGCTCCGTGGTTGTATAAATAGGAAATTGGTGTGCACGTTTTTATTTTCTAACTTTCTAGCAGAAGCCTTTGGGTTTATTTTCAGCAACAAGCCATTTTCACTTGACAAAATCAGATTTGTCGTTGCCAATTTTTATTACAGGGCTCACATTATAACTATATAATGTTCCCATCCTGTATCTGTGCAATATGAAGCTATGGAGGGATTCATAGCTTTTTGGCTTACCTGTATATTATTGTGTTTGTACATAAATGTATTTAAATGTGTGTATGTATATATATGTTTATGGACCATATTTGGTCCATATGTGTATATGGACCAAAATCCTTAGCTTGCTTACACTGTTGCTAGTGTAAAGATTGTTACATTAATTTTACAGGGCACAGATTATAGAATGACTTTGTACTTCCAGGGTAATGTCTCTTATAAGTTATTACATCACAGTTACCACTTAGTCTCTAAGTTCACTGTGTCACAGGAGTCACAGGGAGCTGCTAAACCCACAAACTAGGTGGTAACTGTACGTATTTGGATTGTACAATAAAGTAAAATATGCATGTCATCGTGACACTTGCTATGTTAAGACAGATAATCCTACTTCTAAGCCCTGTAAAATATCATCACTAATATTCTGTTAGCCTCTGCCTTGTTTACATTAAACAGGATACTTGATACATTTTTCTATGAACATCATGTGGGTCACTGCTCGTGGCCGCTGACGGAGAAGCTCTCAGATGACTGTGTGCCCACCGGCCCTTCCGGGGAGGTGGAGATCAGCTTTGGCTTGTGCGCTAACAGTGCATGCAGGACTAAGAGGGAAATCAAGAAAATAAATCAATGTAATTTAAACAAAATATTGTGTTATATTTTTGTAGAATTCTAACTGAAAATATTTTATCCACTGCTAAGTCTGAAATTGTGCTTTTTTTTATAATTATTTGTTTGTATTCTTTGACAGTTTCACACATGAATATGATTCACTGCCCCTTTACCTTCTCCCATCTCCTTCCACTGGCTCAACACTTTCTTCCCAACACTACTCTCTTGTTTTGTGTCTTGTTTTGATCCACCGAGGTTGGACTTGCTGGTGTGAGCACAGTGTACAGCTTTATGCCGAGCAAGGCAACTTAGCAGTGGCTACACCACTGAAGAAAAAGACCCCCACCAACCATTCATAGAGCTTGTTAAGGAGGCGCAAGGCCTCATGGGCCCCTCCTCCACTCGTGATGGAGCGTAGGCAGGCCAGCCCATCTTGTGCAGGTAGCCGCAGTGGCCATGGTTCCTAAGTGTCACCGTAGCGTCATGCCAGAAGACATGTGGAGCCATGATTTTCTTCACCCCAGCAGACAAAGGGTTATGGGATGTTGCAGCCATTGAGTCACGGTAGTACGTGTTTGTGGGACTCCAGAAGGATATAATATTATATAATATTACCTAAGTAAACAGGAAGTGCATTGTAAGCAATTTCCAAAACTCTAGAATTGACAGAGACTTCTCACTGCCTAGACAGTCACCCAAAGTTCTTCTGTACCATTGGGGCATTCATCGTCAGCCTAGGCTCATACCATCCAGCAGTTTCTTGCCCAAATGGCTAACCAACTCCATAAGGAGCCTCTTCAATGCCCATCGTCCTCTTGAAGTAGATTGGTGCTGCCAGGAGCAGATGCGTCTCATTGTCATAAAAGGTCCTAAGCCGGGCAGTGGTGGCGCACGCCTTTAATCCCAGCACTCGGGAGGCAGAGGCAGGCGGATCTCTGTGAGTTCGAGACCAGCCTGGTCTACAAGAGCTAGTTCCAGGACAGGCTCCAAAATCACAGAGAAACCCTGTCTCGAAAAAACAAACAAACAAACAAAAAAAAAATAAAAGGTCCTAAGTTCTTAAAAACGTTTTTTTGTTTGTTTTTCAAGAAAACACAATAATATACATAATCCAGACTGTCAGTGTATATTCCATTTTTACATGACTTACTTGCTTTTACTCTTATTTTTTAATATTTATTTCATTATCTTTACTCCTTTAATCTATAACTGTCTGTCTCTTTAAAGATACCTTTTTTTTAAAAACCATTTACTTCTTTTTATAACTGTTTATATTCTTTTTCTTTTCTCTCCCAAGCCCATGTAGATTTATCCACCACTGTGGCCCATTTAGAGGTCTTTTTTTTTTTAAATCCGAATCTGTCTTTATTGTGTGTCTGTGATTATTTTCTGACTAGAAGAGCTTCTTAAATTGCTAAGCTGCGGCTTGATTAGTACTAAGGCTGCTTTGCCGTTTGGCTCCACCCAGTCCAACTTGGTGGGGTGGAGGTCTTTTTAGTGCACGCCATAGTCACAGCCCCATTTTCAAGCACACAGTGGGTCTATGTTGCCATTAACCAAGTCGTAGCACTCTGCTTGCAAACCCCATTTAAATGCCCTGTAGCCAGATCTCTCAAAAGGGTCAGAGCCATTTGTGCTGGCGAACCAGGAGCTGTTTATAAAAAAGCCATGCAGTTTTAATTGCACCTCTCTTAAAGCAGCCTGCCCTTGCTCACCACAAGCCCATCTAGAAAAAAAAAATGTGGCTACCAAAAGCCATGCTTAACTCTGTTCCTTTGTGTCTAGAATTCCTTTTTAAGCTTTCTCAGGTTTTTATGTGGATATAGTCGACCAGGTTGGTGGGCCAATTTGTTGTAGAAGGCTACTCAGACTCGAAATAATCACACAGAAACCATATTATTTCCAGTACTCTTTGGCCAATAGCTTAACCGTATTTCTGGCTAACTCATATCTTAATTTAACCCATCTCCATTAATTTGTGCATTGCCATGTGGCTGTGGCTTACTGAGTAAAGTTCTGGCGCCTGTCTCCGACTGGGCTACATGGCTTCTCTTGGAATCCGCCCCCTTTCTCCCAGCATTCACTTTAGTTTTCCCTGCCTACCTCTATTCTGCTCTGTGCAGGCCCAATACAGTTTCTTTATTAACCAATGGTATTCACAGCATAAGAGGGGAATCCCATATCATGTGTGCAGAGAGGTGTAGGGTAAAACCTCCCCTGAGTGACACTCCATCAAGCCAGGGCTTACACCTGTCAGCAAGCAAGATAACATCTTCAGTTCGCTTTCATCTCAGTCATCCTATGACGAGGGTTTTCCTGCCTTCCCAAGTATGTGTGACATCTAAGAACCGAAAAGGAAAGGTAGCGTGCCTGATGATGTCATGTGATGACATCAGCTTATTGATGATGTCATGTAATGACATCACCTCACTTTTCCCTGTGGATAGGCAGCCAGGATATATGGGACTGGTCAGGGGTCTCTGAAAAAGAAAACAGCATTAGGGTATTGATTCTGTCAATGGGCTGAGCAAATCCTCCCAGGGAAGCAGATCACATCACCTGACTCCCAGAAATCTGACTGCTACGCTGGGCCTCTGTTCTTGTGTCAGGAGGTGAGGGGAAGGTTGTGTTCCTGGATTCACAGTTGTTAGCTCATAATGGTATCCATGTTGTCATGCACATTTGTTTACAATATGGTGCCCATGTGATCCTTCATTTTTTTAAATTTTTATTTAAAAAAATTTTAAGCATAATTTTTTTTTTTTTTTTGGTTTTTCGAGACAGGGTTTCTCTGTCGCTTTGGTGCCCATCCCGGAAATGCCTTTAAGCATAATTTTTTAATCGATTCTTCAGGAATTACATATTCTGTGTCCCAGTTCTACCCACTTCTCAGCCCCTCTACATCTGCCTCCCACCATTGTACTGCCCCTGCAAAGGAATACTAACAATAATAATGAATAAGATAGATTTTTAAAAGATAAAATAAATTTTAACATAATAAAATAATAAATACATAAAAAAATAAAAACTACAAATAAGATTATCAACTTCATATAAAAACAAATCAATGAAAAGCAAGCAAAACAAAACCCAAAGCTCTTTGATCCTCCATCTCTGCCCCTCCATCACCTCCTTTCGTCTCACAGGCATTGGGAACGGCTGTACCAGGCGGTTTCCTTACAGACGTTCACTGTGTGATGCGTGGTTAGCCAGGCTCAAGGCCTCTGGCCTCCCGCACACCGTCACCGCTGGATCCCTACAGAAACTCCCTGGACATCCCACTGTGGCCCTGAGTCGTGTAGACCATGCAGCCACGGTTCTGCAGGATCAGTCCCTTCATGCATTCCAGCAAGTCATAGATGGGCTGGATGTTGATACGATATATTTTTATCTCAATCTTTCCCCTCCCTCAGCTCCTCCCAGATCCTCCCACTGTGTCCATGCCGGTCTCAATCCCCTCTCTCCAGAGATCTGCTGAAGATGCCAGGGCTTATGCTTGGTGTAGAGGCCCCAAAATAGCCAAGAGCACATCCTGTGTTTAATAGACCACTCCTGTCAAGATGGAGAACATTACCAGAACTGCAGGCTTGAAGAGCTAGATATGTGGTCAAGAAGAGCAAGGGATGCACCCAGCCAGGGAGAGGGAAGACAGCACAGGCCATCATAAAATCAAACAGGCCATCATAAAATCAACGTTACTGCCAGGAAGAAGGATGGGAGGCCACACAAATCACTGGTGCGGGAAGAGCTACATTCAAAGCTGGAAGGATGACGCTCATCTATGTATTCCACATCCCTCGTTCCCATTCTCCAGCAGGCCAGCATGGAGGGGCTCAGGCTACCAGACGCGTCTAGGGACCCCTGTTCTGGAGCATTCTAGAAGCCAACAAACCCGTTTACTTTACGCTCCACTGCTGAGACCTCCTTTCCATTGATTTTATCAGCGGTTGGGCAGACAGTGCATCCTAAGGCTCTGTGAGCTTTGCTGGCTCCTTCCATCAGCTGAGCGTCTGTGGCCTTTGTTTCTAGCCTGTTTTAGTGTTGTTTAGTAAACAGACCACCCTTCAGCTGCCTCAGTATTGGGCTCCAACAGAAACGGGAAGAAAGCAAGCACTTGCTCGTGGGCTCATGGTCCATGGGCTCCTTGACAGAAGCGCATTTGGTGATGTAAAGGCTTTGCTTCCCACAAAATGATCCGGTGTGGCAGAGATCAACTAAATCTGAACACACTGCCGGCAGGAACACGTGAGACTCATGGCAATCTGGGTTCAGAGCCACATCCCCAAAATAAAAGCCATAAAGGCAAATGCGCATAGCAATTTCTGAGTGTTTTTCTTTGAAATTTGATGTTGAAATAAAAATACTTTTTCACAGCCCTGAATGACTGGCATCTTTTCATGCATAGCGTATAATATAATTGATATTCATTGAGTTCCAAATGTTTCAGAGGAAAAGCTGATACTCATCTTGCGGAACAGCACTGCTCATTATCATTTTCATTTCAATGGGAAGAAAAGATGAGGGAAGTGTAATTAATTTGACACAGATAATTCTGGGTTGAGCATTTCAATCTCAACACCATTTTAAGGCCTTCGCATTATTAAAAGTTTTTGTCCCTGTTTGTACTACCTGCTCTCGCTATCCTTTCTGGTACAAAGCCATTGCATGTTGGTCCCTTTTCTAGATCTGTGTCATCAACGCTTCAACTGCCATGGACCTCTTGGTTAAAGCAAGACGCTGGATAGACGCGCATGCTCGATTTTTCTGTTGACTACTGAGCCTTACCAGTTCCTCAGACCCTATGTAATATCTTTACCTGCAAACTCTTCAGAAACACAGTTACCATGAGAGTGGCTCCTAACCCTTAACAAAGACTTCTGTCCATCCTCCCCTGCTGCCGAGGGTGAGAGAGTATCTCACCATGTAGCCCTAGATAGTCTGGAACTCACTATATAGGTCAGGATTACTACGGTTTTGCAGTAATCCTGCCTCCACCTCTCAAGTGTTGGAATTACAGGCAGGAGTCACTCTACTTGACTGCAATCAGTTTTTCCTGTAAAAAAATTCCCTTTTCAGGAGCAGATAAGCTGCCTTCAGGACCTCTATTTAGCAAACCACTTACTCCAAGAGACATTTCATCTCTGCAGAGGCGGGACTCTGCTCTCTGACAGGACTTTCCTAAAGATCCTTTTTAGAGCGGAGAGACATGACTAACTAGACACACAGGAACCCGTATTTGGAAGCCGTGGTAAAGTTGAGTTCTGAAACTGTAACATAATGTGTCAACCATGACGTTCAGCAAATATTGATTAAGTATTTTCTGGCTCTGGCAAGGGGAGGGGCTTCCAACAGACAGAGGTCCCTGCCTGTTCAACATTTGCTTCCTAAGATCCAAGGGACAAAGTATTGTGTACTTCAGTTCAAGTCTGCACGCCTGTGTCCTGCGCTGCATGGCGGCAAGGAATCTACAGATGGGACCGTCCCTTTCCAAATGTGTTTTCTGCTTGGTTTTGTTGAGGGTGGCAGAGGAGGGACCTCCCTTTGAGTTTGTCAAGGTCACCTAAGCAATAAATTCATGAAGGGTCAAAACCCTCCATGTTCTTTAAGCCTCCAAGATTGCAGAGTGGTAGCTTCCATCAGAGGACCAACTTCTATCTTCCCAGGGTGCACCCCTTCTCACTAGCATCTCCACCTAGAACCCTGCAGAGCCCCTGTAATGGCAGCTGCTTCCTGGGTTATTTCTGATGACCTCAGCAAATAGTCTTTCTCACCATCACCAATGAAGTCACAAATCTCAATGCTAAGTCCCCTGCTGGAATCTCTCTTCTGTTGTTTCTCTCTCCCTAAACCTTCTTGATGGCAGCATCTTCTAGTGTTGATGCCAGGCTCTAGAGGAGAGCCCCCCAGGGCTTTGCAAGGACTCTGGAACTTTCCTCGCAAGCCATTTCTCGAGTGGACTCAGGAGCTATGCTGGGAAATCTGTGCTGCAGATGCCCACACCCCTGTCTTCCTGCATCTGTGGATTATTTTGCTACGTTAGTGTGCTTTGGAATTCAGCTCACAGGACATTAACTACCAGAAAGTGTATATATATAGTTCGTTAAATCAACCAAGAAAACTCTAGTGACACTTCCAACTGTAAAGACTGACACATTAAAGTCCAGACTACAATTCCATGCACCCTATTTAATAAGGGGCCAAGATTTCATTTCCACAGTAAACCCCAGGCTGCTGCCTATACAAGTCAATCAGATATTGCATTCTATTGAGTCTAAACTAATTTCTCCTCTGTTAGACTTTACTTTTTCTTACAGGACTTGATATCTGACCCCAGTTATAGTTCTAAAACTTGAAAGCTCGCATTGGCAGAGAAAGAATCTGGCTTTAAGAATGTCAACTTCATTTGACTCTTCCCAGATGTGGACATTCCAAGCCCCTTCCAAATAACATGTTTCCAGTCAGTGTCATGGGTAGGCTAAGTTCAGTTTGCATCATAATGTCCGACTGAGTCTTTTGGTTGTATTTTTGTGTAAAATTGGTCCTTACTGTTAAAACAAAAACGAGGTCACGTCAGCGCTGCCAGAGAATGTCTCTGGTTCTCTGTCATGAGCAATAATTGCAGTGTTGAAAACTGCCCGTTGGCTGAGGTCGTCCTACGCCACTGTCTCAGAAACTTCTCTGGTGCTGTGACCAAATTCACAGAGAGAAACAGTTTAGGGGAGGACGGGATTATTTGGGCTCACAGATTGAGGGCACACAGTCCATGGTGAGGGAGCGGGGTAAGAGACACATGACCACAGCGCATCCACAGCCAGGAATCAGAGGAAACAAGGAACGTTTGTGCTCAGCTGGCTCTCTCCTTTCTATGTATGTAATGCAGGACCCAGAACAGCGCCACCCGCAGTTAGGATGGGTCTTCCCACCTTAACCTAACCTAAAAATTCCCCTCATAGCTATGCCTAGAAGCTTGGCCCTTTGGTGATTTAGATCCTATCAAATAGACAGGATTGACTATCACACATTTCCTGGTATTCATAGTTTATAATATTAGATTCGTGATACAATCTGGCACACGTCTATAATACCAGCACTTGGGAAACAGAGACAGGAGGATCTGGAGTTTAAGGCCAGACAGAAGACAAGGTCTCAAAATCCAAAAAGAGACAGGGGCCCACATATAACTACTGACATATTTATCATAGTTTGAGTAAGCACGCAGCGGTAGACATGGTATACCTGTTGTCCCTTCCCATTCTGCTTGTATATGAAAAAAAGAACCATCCCACTAACCATTCCCCCCAGTATCTATTTCATCCTGCGTTGTAGGATATGTGATCACATGTGAAGATTCTCCTTCCTCACCTGCCTAGGGCACCTTCTGTTTGGTTTAATAAAGAGCTGACCGGTCAATAGCTAGGCAGGAGAGGATAGGCGGGACTTCTGGGCAGAGAGAGGAACTTGGGGGAAGAATCTGAGGAGAGGGATTTGCCAGCCAGATGCAGAGGAAGTCAGATGTGTGATACCGAGGAGACGTAATGAGCCATGTGCAGAAAATAGATTAATTAATATAAACAGGTTAATTCAAGTTTTAAGAGTTAGTTGGGGACAAGCTTAAGCTAAGGCCAAGCTTTCGTATTTAATCAGAAGCCTCCATGTCGTTATTCAGGAATTGGTGGTACAAAGAAAGACCCACTACAATCCTGGCCCATGAGAATGCTGATGGAACTACCTCTCCGTGCTGTGGAGCACTGGTATAGCTTTTCCCATAGACGAAGAGCACACCTAGAATGATTAACCAAACCAATTTCCAAGCTCACCTCCTAGGGTCTCTTTCAAACAGTATCAGTCTGCTCAGTCAGAAGAGAAACCACACACGAGCGAGCTTTCTTTGCTGTTTCTTTTTCTTTCTTCCTTTTCATACCAATTACTTCACTGTTTCTTTTCGTTTTTAAAAACATGTTGGATTAACCAAATCTTCGGTCTTGCCTTGGCCACCGACATCCTCTTCTGGCTCCCAGTGACTCCAGCATGCAAGTGGTATGCACACACACGGCACACACACACACACATGCAGACTCACTGCCAGGGCATTTCATACGTGTTTAATAAGGCCCGCCTGAAGATCAGAGAGTAAATCAGCCCCACTGGGCAGCCTTACACACCTCTAATCCCAGTAGCCACACTAGCTGCCACAGGAACTGGGCGGTGCAGCCTTTAATCCCAGCCTTGCACGCCTTTAGTCCCAGCCCTAGAGAGGATTATAAAACAGGAGGAGACAGACCTCAGACACAGTCTCATTCTGAGATTCCTGGAGGCAGATCACCATTTCAGACTGAGGTTAAGGTAGGAGCAAGTGGCTGGCTGTTTTGCTTTTCTGACCTTCAGGTTGAACTCCAGTTTCTCTCTCGGAGTTTTTATTGATCGTGCATCAGTTCACAATACACATAAACAAACAACAAAGATATTTTTTAAAAGAGAAAATTAGTGCAACAAGAGCAGGGCCGATCCTAACCTGCAGATTCGAAGGGGCGTGGCTTTCTGGGGCTCTAGAAGCCCAGAGAATGAAGCCCTGTAGACTTAAAGGGGCGTGACCTTCAGGGCTTTAGAAGAGCAGAGTGGCAGCTCAGACCCCAGGGAAGGTGTTGCCTTGAGGCCTTGTGTCCTAAGCAGCTCCTGAATATTGTCTTTGACAACCTTGAAAATTTTGCGGTCAGTCCTTTGTAGAGTTCTCCAGTGCCAGAATTCCTCCCATGTCTTCTTCACAATTAAAGCAGGGCTGCAGGCTTGCAAAACGAATGGCGCAAACGTTAGGTTCCCATCTCACCATCGCCCACGAAGAGAAAATACGCAGCGTGTTGTGTTGCCTTTGCGACCCCCCCCAACCTAAACACCCCTCACCCCCGCTTTCCATATTTTCTACTGTGGAGCAAACCACTGCGTATATGATCACAGAGTTAATGAAATGTGTTTCCTTCTTGAAGGCGAAGGACCTACATAAACCTTCTGTCCCCCTCGGATTTTTTTTTTTGATCAGGATGGACTCACTTATTTTAAGCTGTGATTTTACCCTGCCCTCCAAACTGTTCTAGCTTTGTCCAGTCGGGTTCTTGAAACATGTAGGCTGTTTGCGTGTTTGTGTATTTCTTTGATTCCTTGGACTATAAGATATTTCAGGCTCATTTAACATGGTTCGTACTTTAGTTCTTTAAGAAGCTCAGAGTTCCTTTAGAAACAATTCCACAGCAATGCTTAACTCGCTGCTGCGGGGCCACACAGCCTGGAGTGGGATGCTGTACTGCAATCCTCTCAACCTGAATATTCTTAGGATAGAAGACATTGGTGTTCTATCAAAACTATCCAGAACAGGTGCCAAGTAGGAAGGGCAGCTCTTGCTCAGAGACAAGGATGTCTGCCAGTAGAAGAAAAACATCCGTAATCACCAACGTTACGAACTTGATCCTGGCCACACACAAGGTTTCCATTCCAGAAGTGTGGCTCAATTTCCGAAGGAATCTGATACGGATCGGTCTGAAAGGAGTCATCTGTTGGGCTGAAGAGACGGCACAGTTGGGACGGTGCTTGCCATGGCGGCATGAAGGCTTCAGTATGAACCCTCATCATCCATATAAAGGCCAAGCACAATGCCACACGTCTGCAGTCCTTGCTCTGGGGAGGCGGAGGCAGGAGGTTCCCTGAGGTTTGCTGGTCAGCTCCAGAACTTGCATGCACAAGATCATGCTCACGTGAGTGTGCACACACACAGCATTATATCCATGCCCGTGTTCACTGTTACCGGTGTTCAGGATGAAAGATGACAGTTTAAAAATCCTGTAATTACCCTGAAGCTAGTGTTATTTCACTCTCTTCTGTGTGTTAAAATATCAAGTGGCTGATAAGAAACGTTTGCAATAAACTGCACTCTCCTTGACCTAATCCGCATCCCTTCATTTGGAAACCACTGAGAGCCTCAAATAGAGCCGGCCCAGGGCTCTCCAGGCCAGAGGCCCTGTATATAGGTTTTTCTTGTCTTCTGACAGAAATGGTTTGCTTATATCTGTACAGATGAGAACACAATTACTGTAAGGCGGGCGAGCCTGTCTGCTCTGTGCATTTGGATTTGCTCTGCAAAGGGCAGCACTTGTGTGTCTGCAGCTGCATCCTGAAGCCCTGCTCTTTTAGAAGCTTGCTTGCATTAAACATGAGATCCGGAAAGTGTGGTGGCCACAGGGAATTGCTGGCAGCTCCTCACAGCCCATGGTGAGCTTTGCTCAGGGCTGAGAAAGCTTCCTGGGTGGGGGAGAGCTCGGGACAAATGAGGCAGAGTGCAAAGACTGGAATGGATTTTGACTGACGGGTCTGATATTTGTGAGTGACAGGGTCTCCTGCAAGCTAGGCTGCCCTTTAACTAGCTATGTAGTCAAAGATGACCTTGAACTCCAATTTTGTTTGCTTTGAGACACGGTTTCTCTGTGTAGCTCTGGCTGTTCTGGAACTTGCTTTGTAGACCAGGCTGTCCTCAGACTCAAAGAGATCCACCTGCCTCTGCTTTCCGAGTGCTGAGTTTGAAGGTGCCCATCACCACCACCACCACCACCACCACCCCCAGCTTGACCTTGAACTCTCGCTCAGTCTGCCATTAGCTTCCACCACCACACCCAGTTTATGCAGATCCTAGCTTCACTCCTGTTAAGCAAGCACTTAACCAACTGAGCTTCAGCACAGCCCCTGATTTTGGTGTGAATATTTGAGAAGGAGCGAGAGTGCTTTAAAGACTAGGACTGTTTCTCCTTAACACCCTGAAGAGAACGTGGAATGAGCTGTGAGGGTATGTGAAGGAAGAGAACACCCCCCCACACACACACACACGCACCCCACCCCCCGCGTGGGCGGGAAGTGGGAAAGCCGGGTGCAAGAATGCAAGAGAAGCGGTAAGGGAGGCAGGCGGGAAGGCTGACAGAGGAGAAAGGCACTACTGGAGACTAGGAGCCCTGGATCTCCATCTAAGTCGTGCCCTGCTCTGTGTGGTTTAGTGCCCCCAGCCTGGTGGCCGGACCCTGTCTTCCTGTCTCCTTACCCTGTTTCTGCTCCATATCCAACCCTACTCTTCTAGGGAGCAATGTGACCTCAGCCCGGAGGCTCCCCCCTATCTCCATCTGGCACTCAGCTTGAAAACGACGGGCTTGACTTGTTCCTGGGATTTGCTCCTGTGACCAGTCCCCTACCCTCAGTCCTACCCATCTATCTCAGCCCAGGTTCTGTCAAGGCTCTGCTGTGAGTCCTCAGTCACCTACTGCTGTCTCCTGAGCTGAAACATGCAGACGGTGCCTGCGGTTCGACTCTGAGGGCTGTATCGACTTAGTGGGCGCCTGGCAGCTCTGGCTTCTGCTTCTCCACACGTTCCCAGCCTCCCAGGCCTCCTGGATCATAATGGCTGGCCTGGGCTCTGCCAGCAGCTTGCTGGGCAAGCTTCCCAGATGTTCTTTAGAGAGACCATCTCTCCCTACGCTTCAGTTACAGGAGGCCCAGTCCACCCTGGTTAGACTTCTCAACTGTCTCTTCCTGCGCGGCACCCCACCGACCTTGAACTTCTACCCTCACAGAAGGGTAAGAACTGTACACTGGCATTCTCCTTCCTTCCCACACCCACACCCCAGTCTTGCATTTTCTTTAAAGTGTGATAAGCTACCCTGTAGCATATTATCTCCAGCTGTTTACTCCCGACAAGAGCACTTCCGTAAACTTTGCCCTGGATTTATGGTTCCAAGTCCGTTGCCGACAAGGCAGGCAGGGGCAAACGGACACTCATATGGGGGGGGGGGGGCTGATGACTCAGCATCACGTAGATGCTATTTCCCTGGAGGCTCAGAAGAGCCTGGATGACTAAAAACAATGGAAACAAGGTCAACCATTACCGAGTGCTGCCGCGAGGGGGCGATGGCGCCAAACGGTCTCTCCCCTTGCCAGGAAGACGCTGGATAATTTCCAAATTCTTTCCGTTCCTGGGACAGATGGCCCAGCCATGAGGCGCCTTCGGAAATCCCGACGTAAAATTTGCATCCAAACAGTTATACTAGCCCCGCGCTTCGGAGTGCTGGTTCACTTTAAGAAGCTCTAAACCCACAGAAGCAGGCGCTGGGTCGAGTGTTCTTGTTTTCACACTAGTTTATTTGGAGGGGTGCCCGCAGGCCACCGTGCATGCGTGGGGGTCAGAGGACTCCTTGAGGGAATCGGTTCTCTCCTTCCACCACGTGAGGTGCAGGGTCGTCAGACTCGCCCTCAGATGCCCGGGAACGAGTTGCAGTTGGTTGTGAGCCTGAGTGCTGGGAACTGAGAATAGGTCCTTTGCAAGGCCAGTGGGTACTCTTAACCAATGAGCCGCCTCCAGCCATCCGTTTGCGCATTTTAAAGCTCCTTGGTCATTCTAACAGGGACCCTAAGAATCTGGTTACACGGGAGGGGGGCGGCAAAGGAATCGTGGGAGCAAGTTTTCATTTTAGATGATTCTATCGCGTTTCTCCTGTGACTTGAGACGTCACGCTGATGTCTGGTTTTAGAATACTGTTTTGCCTAGTTCTGGAAGAGCCTGGGGAATAATGCGGAGAGCGGGCTTCATCTACAGAAAAGTCTTTATCCTTCCTTGATGGGTAAGGACCTTTTAGTTTTAGCCTGCTGGGGGAGGAGGACCCACCCCTCTCTAAGTAACCCCCTCACCTATGCTCTGAATGGAAGCCCCAATAAACTCATTAGTTCCCCAGAGTGAACTCTGGTGGAATTTTGCCTCAGTTTGTCATTGGGACCTTAGGAGGAGGATAATCATTGCTTCATGTCTCCTCCCAGGAAGGAATTTTAGCAACAGTGGCACAGGTCCCTGGTCCCAGCGTTGGGAGTCACCTTTGACTACTTAACAAGTTTGAGGCCATTCAGGTTACATGAGATCCTATTTCAAAAACAGAACAAAGCACAAAACCCCAAGAATAAAAATTTAGAAAACTTGTGTCATAAGTTGATCTTTGAAAGCCTGTTCAGGTTTTGTTTTTGAGACAGGGTCTTACTAGGTACCCCAGGCTGGCTTTTAACGATCCATCTCCCTCCCTCAGAAGAGTTTGGGGATCACATGACAGGGAGACAGCATTTTGCAGTGGTTCCAGAATGCCTGTCTGTGTGCGCCCCACATTCCAGTTCAGACTTCTGCCAGGTGTGGTGGTTCATGCCTGTTCAAAGTCTTTTTCCACTGTGTAGTGAGTTGGAGGCCTTCCTAAGACTGTCTTAAACCAAACTAAAACACAAACAAATGAAAACAAAAGCAGGTTTCTGGGTATTGGATCTGGGGTGAGTGACATTTCCTCCCCAGTGACAACAGAGCTGTTCACCTGCCTCATGAGGAGCAGTGGGCGTGTTTAACTGTAGGGCTAGAATGTGCAGGATGAGTGGTTAAGTTTGGGGGTAAAGCTCACAACCATACAACTTGCCCAGATAAATGGTTTTAAGTTCCTCCACAAAGCCACACTTCCATTTACATAATTTTAGAACATTTTCATAAACCCCAAAGGACCTAGCCAGGACCTCTTAGCTGTAACCAATCCATCACCTGGTCTTTGGCACTACAAAACTACTTCCTGTCTCGGCAGGTTTGTCTGTCTCAAGCATTTCCTAGACATTGCAAGCTAGGAGAAGGCCTGACAGGCAACCCCCACCACCACACATGCATGCACATACACACGTACACAAGCATGTACGCACACATACACGCATGGACATCTACTCACCCCAAATAGGGAGCCCACAACAGACCAAAGTCCAAATGCATTTTATTGTGGTCACAGGAATATGGGTGAGAGTTTCTTTTTTTTTTTTTTTTTTGGTTTTTCGAGACAGGGTTTCGCTGTGGCTTTGGAGCTTGTTCTGGAACTAGCTCTTGTAGACCAGGCTGGTCTCAAACTCACAGAGATCCGCCTGCCTCTGCCTCCCGAGTGCTGGGATTAAAGGTGTGCGCCACCATCGCCCGGCGGGTGAGAGTTTCATAAGGGAGCAGAAATGACTCCATGACAGCTGTTTCACTAAAGCCCGCCCCAGCATGGGTGATAGGTGTTCAAAGCTGGAAACCTGGAGCACACTGCACAGGCTGCTGGCAGCTCAACAGGCCCCCGACGAGCAGCTTCTCCTGGTGGCTCCGTCGGAACAAGCCTCTTCTAGGAAGCTCAGCTTGTCTGAGAGCGCCTCAGCCTTCTTCACTATTTAATCTTGGGGGGTGGGGGGGCTGCTAATGAATCTGGTCAGTCTGGGGGACTTCCTGAGGCTAATTTGAGTTATGCACTTCCCTTCTTAAGGAGCTTCCCTGAAGGATAGGGTGCTTCACTCTTGGAGGAACAGCTACATAAACCAGGAAACACAAAGGCTATTCTGAAGGAAGCTTTTCCAGGCTTCCATTAGTCCAGGTCTGGATTACACCAAGCTCTGAAATTTCTTCAAACCCCGAGTCTCCAACAGCAAACCCCAACCTGTTTCCTCCAGGTGTAGCTGGGGTCTATATGTCCGTATGCACCCCAGCAACTATATTTCAAGTAAGCGGTGTGAGTGACCCCGAGGTGTGGAGAGCAGTGGACCAAGCATCCACGAAAGGCTCTGGGACCCACGTCACACACTCCCTTAGCTCACACAGGACCCAGTCAGCCCATCTGTGGGGAAGTGGCCCCAACACGATTTCCATCTCTTGGCCAGGTCATCTCAGTTATAATATAGACCTCCCATTCTCACAGAGACCAAAGGAAACCTTTCAATACAAACATAGCAGAAACCCCTGAAGGGGGGCTTTAGACCATCACTGGGCCTTGAGCCCCTGAGTAGCGTAGATGATGTAAAACAACCCTCAGCTCCTCTGCTCCCCTGCGCGGCCTGAAAGTGGTCTAACCCCAGGGATCAGAAACGCTTCCTTCAGCGGGATCTCATTGTATGCCTTTGATTTATAGACATTTCTAGATAAGCAAGATGCTAGGGTCTTGCTTCCGGAAGAGCCTTCTGAAAGTCTCCCCCATCTCCAGGGGAGGGCTGGTAACGGGAGCAGGGAGCAGCGTTTTAAACACAGCCCCCAGCTGGTCACTGCTCCGCCAGGGAGCAGGTCAAAGACCTCCTCACCATCCTGTAGACAGAGCTGCCTGCCCCCGGCTGCTCTTTGCTGATAAAGTCCTGAGTCCTTAAGAAATTTGCCAGAGATGATCCATCTGGCCCCTTCACAGCCTCTTTCCTTAGCTTTCATCCCAGCTTGCCAAGCCCTCGCTCGCCACGTCGCTGCCATAAATATTTCAGAGCGACCTGCTGGGCTCAAGGAGTTGGAGGATGCTTTGTGCTGCCCGTTTAGTCACAGAGGCTGGGTTTATGGAGCCGCTGTTCACTCTGACAGCGCCTTGCCGCCTGCAGAGCCTCGGCGGGAAGAGGAGGAAGATCTCCCCATTTCAAGGTTGACTAGTTCAGCCATCCTCCCCAAATGCCCATTCTAGGACATCACAAGGCTTGCTCTGCTCCCCTTCCCTTTATCCATCCAGCTCTCCTTAGGAAAAACCAAACACGGTCTGCAGTATTTGTTTATTTGCAAACCAAGCTCATCAAGCCCCGTCAAGAAATTGCTCTTATGACTGTGTGTGCGCTTTGACTGTTTGGGGTGGCTTTGGCTTGCTGAGGAGCTGATTTTGTGTCTTCCTGTTCAAAGGGCCTGTGCATGGAGCTGCAAGCTAGGGCTCGCTGACCCAAATCAGCCCTGCCTGCTGAGCTGGGGCGGGTAAGGGTGGGGGTGGGGTGCCTGTGGACCACAGCGAGGCTCCTGGGCTCTGCTGGGCAGCAGCAGACAAACTCATCCATCCGGAGCTGGGGAAGCAGCCGCCTCAAGCAGATGCTGCCAAGTCAAGCGTGAACAGGCTTGGCAGCATCTGCTTGTGTGCTCCTCAGAGCGGGAGAGCCTAGTGGGCATTTGCGGCTTACCTTGTGACAAATACCCGCTACCACTCCCTGAGGATGAGGGAACAGCTGAGAGAGGGAACCTACACGGTAGGTATACTGTACACTCAGGATGGCACTAATCGGCAGGAGGCGTGGGAGGGCTCAGAAGGAAGACGTGGTCTGGGCGTCAGAAGACAATAAGGACCACTGAGAGGTATAAGGGGTGAGGTAGGGATATGGTAGTGTTGTTTGAGGACTCCCCTTCTCCCGTTGGTTCCTGATCTTGTAGACTTTAAATGGACATGGGTGTTGATAGAGAGGTTGCTCAGAGGTTAAGTGTATTTACTGCTTTTCCAGAGGACCCAAGCTTGATTCCTAGCATTCATGTGGGGTGTAGGGCTCACAACGTCTGTAACCCCAGCTCCAGGGAATTTGACACCCTTCTCCAGCCTCGTACGGCACCTTCACAATATGGCACACACACACATAAACACACTCACAGAGAGAGACAGACTCAGAGTAACCTTCACATACAAACCACACACATGCACACACATACACACACTAACATAATACTACACACACACAGACACACACACACTCAGACACAGAGACAGACAGTTACAGAGACACCTTTGTACACAAAGCACACACATGCACATACACACTCATACATATACAGAGACACATACTCACACACACACAGACACAGACAAAATCACCTTCAAACACATGGCACACATGTGCACATACACATACACTCATACACACTTACACATGCTCACATATGCATGAACACACAGAGAGAAACAGAGAGAGGAAGAGAGATAGAGAGGGAGGGAAATAACAATATTTTTAATAGATACAGAGAGAACTTGGGGGTCATTTTACTGGGACTAGGGAGAGAGAGGGAATGTCCCAGATAACAGCGTAGGCAATCTGCAGTCTCAGCCTAGAGGGGGTGACATGAAGACAAGGAAGCAGGAACATTGGGTTTCCTGAGAGGAGAAAAGCCAAGCAGGCAGGCCAGGCAGTGAAAACCTCAGAACTTCCTCCTGGAGCCATGTGTCACTGTAAAGGGACACTTATTCCTTCCTTTCCTTGTCTTGTCCTCAGGTCAGCTGAGTTCTCATCTCTGGCCTGGCCAGTCTTCCTGGGACTATCAGGAGGATTTCCTCTTTGACACTGTCATTCACACTGAAGAGTTTTGTGCCGGAGGATGCTGACCAGATAGCCATGAGTCCCAAATGGTGTCTGGGAGGCAGAAGTCTGCAGAGGGCTTTCTTGCATGCTTTCCTTTCCGCCTGGTGTCTGCTGTCGTATGAGTAAGCAGGGGAGATTGCAAGAGACACAAACAACAGAATGCCTCGTCTAGACACAGAGAGAAAGGGAGGCTCCAGAAGACAGAAAACCTACAGTGACACCCCGAGGAGAGTCAGGGATTTTATTTGTCCCTTTTCTATTACTGTGATAAAACACCAAGTCCGAGACAGCTTCTAGGAGATAGAGCTGATCTGGGCTTGTGTTTGCAGGGGGCTAAGACTCTCTCATGGCTTGGATGACAGCGTCAAGTTTCAGACACGGAAGCCAAACTACAAGGACAGAGCAGAGAGTGCAAACTCGAAATGGTCATTAAACTCTCAGAGCTCATCTCCAGTGACAAGCCTCCTCCAACAAGGCCATACCATCTAAGCCTCCCCCCACACCACCACCAAGGAAAGACACAAGCATTCAAATGTCCAAGACTAAGGGGGCATCTCGTTCAAACCACCACGACAGTTATGTTTGGGGGTGTGGAGACAGAAGGGATGTTCTGGAAAGAGCCAATTACAATTTGTGGTATAGACATGAAGCATAGAAGACACTAGATGGACCAAGATAATCATTGAAACTGAAGCAGATATTCAGGGGCATAACTGCTCTATCCGGTGTTACACATAGAATATAATAGCTTAGAAAATTTGAAGTTTTTCATGATAGATTTTTAAAGCTCTAAAAATCGTATTTTGATCAAATAATAAAAACTTCAATACCACAAATACCTTCAAGATGTTTTATATAAAGTATTTTAGCAAACATATATGACAATGTAAGCCTACCTACAGAAAAAGAATGTAGTTCATGAGGACAAAATTGATAGATCAAAAATATTAATGAAATCGGAAAATGCTTTTTTGGTGTGGGAAGTCCTTCTGTATATGTGTTGCATTTATTGGTTAATGAATAAAGCTGTTTCGGCCAGTGTCTTAGTAGAATACAGCTAGGAGGAAAAACTAAACTGACTGCTGGAGAAAGAAGTTGGAGTCAAGGAGAAGCCATGGAGCCTCCACCAGAGACAGACATAAGCCACCAGCCAGGAACCATGCCAGTAAGCCACAGCCATGTGATACACAGATTAATAGAAATGGGTTAACTAAAGATATAAGAGCTAGCTAGCAATATGTTTAAGCTATTGGCCAAGCAGTGCAAATAATATAGTTTCTGAGTGATTATTTCAGGAGTCTGGGCAGTGGGGAAATGAAAAAGCAACCTCCCCCAGCAACTGGCGTGCCAACATGGGGCCGACTACATCCACATAAAATCCTGAGAAACCTTGGAAAGGAATTCTAGACACAAAAGAACAGAGTTAAGCATGGCTTTTTGGTAGCAGCATTTTCTCGGTTGGGCTCTGTTTGATAGAAGTAAGCAGAGGCATGATTGTTTTAAGAGATGGCTTCCTGCCTCAGCCGGGGCAGCAAAAACTGCACGACTCCTTTAAGAAGGCTTCCTAGTTCAAGCACGAACTCTGGCTCTTTCATGAGGCCAAGTATTTAAATAGGGTTTGTGAACAGAGTGCTACAACTTGTTTAATGGCAACATAGACCTGCTATGTGCCTAAAAATGGGGCAATGTACATGGCTCTCAGAGGCAGGGAACATGCCTCCGCCATGTTGGGTGGAGCAAGCAGACAGGGCCATGTTGGCCCTAGCCACACCCTCTTAGCATTAAAAAAAAGGGTGCTTCTGGTCAGAAAATAATTACAGGTACACAATAAAGACAGATTCAGATCTAAAAAAACCCTCCAAATGGGTCACAGTGTTGGAAAAATGTACATGGGCTTGGGAGAGAGAAGAAAAAGAATATAGAGAGTTATAAAAAGAAGAAACTCATTTAAAAAAAACAAAGTCTTTAAAGAGACAGACCACAGATAGTTATAGACAAAGGAATAAAGAAAAATAAGCCACGTAAAAATAGAGAGTCTAGATTGTATATGTTATTGTGTTTTCTTTGAATTTTTTGACTGTAAATGAGCTAAGTATAGAGAGAAATTTCATTGTATAGGCTGCTAAGCTAAACCAACATATATATTTTAAAGGAATCTTGATTTCAAAATTTGGGTCTAAGGATATGTTACTTTGGAAAAGGGGTTCTTCTTTTATTTCCACAGAGGATAAGAACCCGTGGAATCCTTCCAGACTAATGTGGTTTGATGGTGATACACAGATGAATGGAGATGGGTTAGTTTAGGATATAAGAGATAGCCAGAAATACCCTTAAGCTATTGGCCAAATAGTACTGCAAATTATATGGTTATTTTGGGGCTGAGTGGCTGGGAATAAATGAACAACCTTTTCCAATACTTGTTCAACTCTCTACCCAGTAAAATATAAGCTATGATTATACTACATTATCAAAGTCTATCTGGGGATGCAAAAAATGGGTAGTACAAATACCATAATTTTAAACAAATTTCTGGAGATTGGTTTGCCACTTAGTTGTGAAAGCTTAGTCCTGCTACTTGATAAGAAATCCAATATCAATGAATTTGTCCTAAGAAAGTATACATAATTAAGAACAGATATATGAAATATTCATGCGATTTCTTATAAAAATGTTAAAGACCATATAATAATAATAAATATAATAAAATAAGAAAGACAGGAAAACATACACATTGAACAAAGAGAGGAAGACCTAACTCCAAGGACAGTGAAAAGTCCAGTAAATACTTACGTTCTATGTGGGCAGAGCACACAGGTTATTCATCCATTCCGCAAGACTGTGTGATGTCAAGGAAAGAGACTTGGATGTTAGTTAAGTGAAGAAACATCTATAGAGACTTAGTGTGTGTTCCCTTGTAAGGATTACAGAAGCACAAGCATTGAGCAGGGATTGTATGCTGTGGAGGGAAGTGGATGATGAATTGCCTTCATTTTCTTCATTTTATTTATATACATTTCCCAAATGTTCTATAACAAACTTGTATGGCTTTTTTGATTTTTTTAAAAAACCACCTGTTGAATCACCCACCCACATCTAGCATCTTACCTGAGGGAATAGTTAAAGACATGCATGAAGGTTCATTGAGATGCTCAGTAAAACTGCATAAGTAAACTGGAAAATTTGTAAATAATCTGTTTTTCCCAAAAGGAGAGAATAGCTAAATTACTATATTGAAAATAAAGAAATTTTCATATTTCTAGAAAAAGGCTATTGTTCTGTAACCATAGTAACAAGTATCATTCCAGATGGACTTTTAACTCTTCCTATTTGTAAGTGTAAGTTGTTTGAATGAACATATTTTGTCAAGCCAACAAATCATCAGTCTGCTTGAAAGTCAACTAATCACCAACAGTCGGCATGAAAGACAACCAATCATCAACAGTCTGCATGAAAGACAACCAA
>JABTXL010017767.1:11683574-11715620 GCA_025134845.1 Neodon shergylaensis
CTGTTTTCTGCTTGCCACTCCTGAATCCCTCACTCACTCAGGCCTTTCTGCCATCATCTGGAACTCCTGAGGGACTGCAGAACATTGTCACAAGATGACACCTTCTTGGGGTATCTCCCCCTCCCTTTTCTCTCTTTGGGAGATGGAGACACTTTTAATCCTTTAATGTAGCTGTGTCACTGGCCTTTGAGCCTCAGGAATGAAGCTGACCTCGGAGCTGAACTCTAAGTGAATTCCTAATGGATCAGAGGGGACATTAGCTAGTACTCAAAGTGTTCAAATGGCTCCTTGGGCAGTAAGAATGGATGTGACCAGATGGAAGATACAAATACGAATCTACAGAGAGGGGCCTGGGATTTCTTGTCAGATGAGCCAGCAGAACCATAGTGCTGAGCAAGGGCAGAGACCACCCAACTGCCTTCTTGTGGTCCCTCGATGAGATCCACTGGCTGGCCAAGGTCTCAGATGCTACCCATCCCCACAGCTCCAGACTCTCCCATTCTGTCCAATGTTTCTCCAACACATTCCACGCCCCCGGGTTGCCTGCCTCCATGGGGAATATGCCCTGCTCATGTGGACACATAGCTCCTGTGTGTTTTGTGATTGCTTCTCATATGAAAATGTATGAGCAAATGCCATGGCTACAGGATGGTATGAGGCAAACTGCACAAATCCATCACCTCTGGGAACGCATGAAGCATCCGAGGCTGGTGTAGAGCAGATATCCCAATGGGACTGGTCCACAGTGGTGCATTGTGGGTGAGAGGAGGGGATATTGTGATGATAGCTGTCATGTGATCAGTAATTACAAGACGCAAAAGTTTCTCACTACTATGGGTTGAATGGCACCCCCCTAAAATATGTACTGAAGTCCTGTGTGCCCCACTGACAGTACTTCGGGTTGTAATCTCTCTTTTTTTTCTAAATAAAGTCACTCAAGAACGATTAGCTAAGCTAAAATTAAGTCATGTTTAGATGGATGGGATTGCAATTTTACATGACTGTGTCCCTATGAAAGGAGAGAAATTTGAGCATAGATGCAGGGGGATATGACCATGTGAACATGTAGACAAGATTGGAGTAATGTCACAACCCAGGAAATGCCTAGGGTTGCCAGAGCTAGAACAGGTGATGGAGAACTCTCCCCTGGAGATCCCAGAGAGGATGTGGTCTTCTACTACCTTGGTTTTAGACTTCCGACCTCTAGGAGGAGTTTCTGTTATGGAAGGCCACCTGTTTCGTGGCAATTCCCTACAGCAGCTGGAGCTCACTGACTCTGGACCAACAGCCAGGAACCTGACATTTGTTAATATTGCCCCCAGGAAAACAACACCATGTTTGGCACACAAACAGGAAAGCAACAACGCTACAGATAGATTTGGGAGAAGTTGCATCACCTCAGCCAGGGGGAATAAGACTCCAAGCCCTCTGAGTGTGGAGTGTTCCTGGCCGGGGAGTCTCCAGGTAGCATCTTCTTCTCTGTGGTGTGGGGTGGCACACCTCCTTGTTGACGAGAGCCAGAATACAAGCACAGAGATGACCCAACATAGTCAATGGAGCATAGCGTATATGGAAACCTCAGAAAGCAGCAGGAATTGGACAGGATGGTAAGCCGGCTGTGATTGGCAATCGTCAGTGTGGCCTTTGCTGTAGACATGACTCACAGCGCAGGCCCAGCTATCTGCCCTAGAAGAAGTAGTCAGTCAAGGAAGACTTACAAGAAAAATACATGTGAACGCTGTTCTCTATGCTGGCTCCTGGGCTGGCAGAAAAGGGGGAGGAAATGAGTGTGAGGGGGAAGAGGAAAGGAGCGTGAGGGGGAAGTGCTGTCCTGCTGCTCCTTATGCCTGGTGCAGGGCAGGAGGGAAAGAATCCAAATTAGGTCTGTGTGAAATTGCTCCTCCCCCCACACCCCAAGGCTAGAACCCAAGGGGAGACTCAGACAGTGAGGAGAAGAGAGTAAGGTACATGTGATTTAAGACACCCCTCAGGGCTGACCTCCAATACAGAGGAAGGGAATCTATGGCACAACATCCAGCCGGGCTTTTTTTATTATTATTAAAAAATTTTTAATACAATCTTTTCTCATTTTACATAGGTATTCCCGTTCCCACTCTCTTCCCTCCCCCCACTCCACCCTTCCCTCTACCTCCCCAATCCACTCCTCAGAAAAGGTAAGAAAAGGTAAGGTTGACTCCCACGGGGCATCAGCAAAGTCTGACAGCTCACTTCGAGACAAGACCAAGGCCCTCACCCCATATCTAGGCTGAGTAAGGTAAGGCTCTAAGCAACAGTGAAGAGGACTCCTAAACTGGCCTTCCTTAGTGATCAGATTGATGACTCCCTCGATGGTCATTATAGAACCTTCAACCAGTGACTGATGGAAGCAGATACAGAGATCCACAGCGAAGCACTGGACCAAGCCACCTGAGACCAGCACAAGAGAGGGAGGAAAGATAATATGAGCAAAGGGGTCAAGACCATGATGGGGATACCCACAGAAACAGCTGACCTGAGCTACTGAGAGCTCACTGACTCTGGACTGACAGCTGGGGAACCTGCACAGGACCAAACTAGGCCCACTGAATGTGGGGGACAGTTGTGAGCCTTGGGCAGTCTATAGGGCCACTGGCAATGGAGCCAGGATTTATCCCTAGTTCTTGAACTGGCTTCGAGGATCATATTCTTTTTGGAGGGATACCAGCAGGGCCTTGTCAATAGGAAACTGTGATTAACAGGATAGGCTCTGGGCTCTCTCTGCCTCTGAATGGCTTGAATTGGGAGACTCTTTTGTTTTGTTTTGTTTTGTTTTTTAAGACAGGGTCTCACTATGTGGCCCTGGCTGTCCTGTAACTCACTATTGAAACTGATCTAGCCTTGAACTCATAGAGATCCACCTGACTCTGCCACCCAAGTGCTGGGACTAAAGGCGTGCTCCACCACACCCAGTGGGTAATGTTATGGAATATTATTTTCAGGTGTGTAACTTTTGTTTATGCTGCATTTGTTTAACTCTGTGAAGCTGTGATTCTTTGCCTGTCTAAAACATCTGATGGTCTAATAAAGAGCTGAATGGCCAATAGCGAGGCAGGAGAAAGAATAGGCGGGGCTGACGGGCAGAGAGGATAAACAGGAGGAGAAATCTGGGGAAAAGAGGAGGTACAAGAACAAGGACAGAGAGCGCTAGGGGCCAGCCACCCAGCCAGTCATGGAGTAAGAGAGAAAGGAAGATGACAGAAGAAAAGGAAAAATCCCAGAGGCAAAAGGTAGACAGGATAATTTAAGAAAAGCTGGCAAGAAACAAGTTGAGTTAACGCTGGGCATTCATAAGTAATAACAAGCCTCTGTGTGATTTGTTTGGGAGCTGGTGGTAGGCCACCAAAGAGCAAAAGAGCCAAAAGAGTAAAAAAACAGCCAACAACATTTTGGCGTTTCAATGTGGGACTGGATTAAAAGAAAATCCAACAACAGTGCAAGATCTTTTAAAGTTACACGTGTGTGTGTGCGCGCACGTAGTGACATACACGTGGAGGTCAGAGGACTTGTGACAATTGGTTCTCTGCTTCCCTCGTGTGGGTCACTGAGATTGAGCTCAGGTCTCTAGGCTTGGCAGCAAATACAAATACCTTTACCCACTGGTCCAGGAAGGAATTTAAAACAAGACACAAAAGAGCCTCTTGCAGGCATGGAGTTAAAAGGGTAAGTTTGAGTTCTATCAAAGTGGAGAAAATGAGAAATACAACTCTCCCCTACCCCCCAAGACAAGGGCTGCACAATTTGAGGCAACATGAGAGAAACATCTGGCTTATAGAAGCTATTGAGCATGCTCGGACTGGAGAGTCATAGAGGAGACACACGCATGAATGAGGAAACTAGCATGTGAAAGGCAGTGTTGGATGCCAGGTCCATATGGTGAGAATTTTAAAATATTATATATTTTGATGACTTAGGTACACACATATTGAATTAAAGATATTACCTCGATTCTGAGAGCAATAAGTTAATATTTCATATGGCAACTTGCCTTTCCACTTCAGAAACTGGATGTGACTGTATTTTTTCCTGTCAGAGATCTCAAGTTGGAATTTTACAATGAAGCTCAATGGCTCAAGCTTTAAAATCTAAGGACCTGCACTCTAAAGAAAACTGGATGTTTTCAGGCACAAAATTGATTGAAGAGAAATTTCTAAGAAGGGAACCTACTGATAAAACTGATGAAGTCAACAATTTAAATAGGTGGGAAAAAGACTTGTTAATGTTCTTGGTCTACGTGATTAATACTTGGGATCCAAATGTAGGGGCATTCCACCCAGAAAGAATTATGCTACCCGATTTCTGCTCTGTTGTCTGGAGCGTAAGTAGCAAGCTGATTAAAAATGAATGAAGTAATTAGACTATCTCCGTGACTGTGCATGAGCCTCTGGTTAATGTTTCACTAGACCGCAGTCGGAGAGACTAACGCTGCAGTGCTTAGGAAAAAGCCAAGACTGCAGTCATTCCCCAAGGGAAAAAAAATGGGCTTCAAAACCAAAGCTGCTCAATGGCCTCCCAGGGAACAAGGCCAGAAAGGAAAAGGTGAAGGAGCCCACAGACTCTCGGCGGCGTGTTTAGACTCTGTCCACACATTTCTGTGAAGTGGAGTACGGTCAATTCCATGCTCATTTTGATGGATCAATGAGATGGCTTGAACAGGACTTGGGGGCCTCAAGTAAGTGATTGGACCGTCACGAACAAGTAGAAGTGGCCAGATCTTCCTTCCTTAAGTTCTGGTGATGAGAGCAATATCTCTCAATAACAGACCTTCAATCTGGATCATTCTCTGTTGGGACTGGGGTCTTCTGGGCACCGTAGGTGCTTAACAGCCACTGTCTACTAGATGCCAGTCACGCTGCCTAGTTGTGGCAACCAACAGTGTCTCCGTGTACTGCCCCAGTGCCTCCTGATCTTTCCAGCCCACGCTGCTGAAACCACTGAGCACGGTGAGTGTACAAACGGCCCATTTCCTGTCAGACCGAGGCTCTTTCTACAACATAAAACACAAGGATTAACTTGCAATTATTTGGTCAATTTAGACTTCGCAGACAATTAAACTAGTTAATTCAGATCAAAATTTCTTCTTTGGGATTTGACTTATCAGGACTGGTATCTAAATTAACTCAATTAGTAGACTAACTGCTGGGCGACTTTCTAATTCTAACATGAGGTTTCAAGTTCGGAAGCACCTCAAGTGCAAGAGTCAGGTACGAAAAATCAGGAGAGACAGCTTCATCTTCTTAATGATGCTTTCTGAGAGCATGCCTGCATGCTCTCCTGCACACACACACACACACACACACACACACACACGGGAGCAACAGCTCTGAGCACTCATCTTTCTCATGACTCAGCAGCTTTCTGTTGGTCACATGGCCCCGTCACAGGTTCAACCTGCAGCACAAATTCTAATGACAGATCAATAGTCAAGAGGTTCCGTGTCAGTCGCTGGTTCATGAGGTCAGATTAGGACCAATCTGTGAGTCTTATTGTTAGTATTCGGGCGTCTGCACTGACCTGCCCTGGGGGTTCTGATAGGTATGTCCTCAGCATAGCCACTAAGAGCCCTTGCTGTGCACAATCACTAAAGTGCCTTTAAAAGGGCCCTGCCCACCTTCCATCTCTCTTTCTCTGTCTTTAACTGTCTGTTCCCCCCCTCCCTCCCTCCTTCTCTTCTGTTCTCTTCTCTTCTCCTGCTCCTGTCCCCTGATCTCCCCCATCCCCTTCCCTCTTTTTGTTCTCTCTTTCCTTTAATAACAACCCTTGCATGCAAAGTCTGTTGCATGGCCTCTTTCTCTCACATGCTGTTTTTTCTAAATTACAACACTTACTCCTTACGTGGCTCTGATGTACACCACGAGGTCAGACCATTGACTTGGGTTGTTATCAGTTACAGGAACCTTAGCAGAAATGAGGATTCAGGGTTAATGAAATGGCTGAAGTCGTAGGTCTCACCCTCCCTAATGCCGCGACCCTTTAATACAGCATCTCATGCTGTGTGACCCCAACCATAAAATTATTTTTATTTCTAATTCACACCTGTGATTTTGTTACTGTTATAAACTGCAATGTAAATATCTGATATGCAGGATGGTCTTAGGTGACCCCTGTGGAAAGGTCACCTATGACCCTCCAAAGGGTCGTGACGCCCAGGTTGAGAACCATTGGCTTAGTGTGTAAGGCGCTAGCAAGCCTGCCATCCTAAGTTCAGTCTGCTGAGCTCACATAAAAGTCGAGGGGAGAACTGATCTCCACACGTGCATTATTGCACACACACACACACACACAATCCTATAATAATGAAAACGTTTTCTAGAAATTCAAAAACTAGATGCTCAAATAAAGAATTTTGTGGGTGGGATGAGAAAAGGACAAACACCCCTAAAATCGAAGGCAGTTAGTGCTAACTTTGGTGAGAACCTCACAGCCGAACCTCACCATGTGCTATGGCCTGGCCTGTATTAAGTCTCCTGCCTCTGAGGCAGACAGACATAGGGGCATATTTAGGACCCTGAGACTCCCATTTGCTTTGGTCTATGCACATCCCTCTTGTGGGCTTCGCAGCCTAGTTCGTCCACCTGCACCTACTATGCACAGACATTCCTCTCCAAACAAGGTTCCTAGCAACCTGGAGCCCCCTCTATTCTGAATCTGCACCAGGCTACAGGTACCATCTCCTATCCATAGTACGAATATCCCCTCCCTCATAACAATCAAATTTAGTTTCTGTTCGTGTATTACCAATGTATTAAGGCATGAGACCAGGAAGGCAGAACTGGCTGTGTACGCAGTGGTTCAAGTGCATCATCCTCTAGGACCATTTGGATAACTACTTACCGCCGTACGCCAACGCGAAATTGGGTGTGCATGTGATTAAAATCAGATACATCATGGGAAGGGATATGTCCAGCGGAATAATGATTATGTAACATAATCTATCAGTCAAGACAGAGAGCCACCCAAACTAAGCTTCTTAATGGCCAGCTCCTCCTCCTTGTACCCATGAGAGGCAGCTCCTGGCAGCATTCCGCTCTCTGAAACACCTCACATATGTGGCCTCCTGCCAATCTTGACGGTGTCTCTCTTTAGTCTGCTCTACCGCTTCGACTATCTTGTTTCTTTTGAAAGCCTGTGTGATCCCTTATTTTCAATTCTTTAGGTGAGAGGTCAAGAACCCGGAGATGTACAGCCCGGTTGACGACTGCCGGAAGCTCGTGTGGCGCTGTATGGGTTTGCTAGGGCAGGGAGCCAGCAGCCGGGACCTCGTGTAGGACACAATGCAGAGGGAAGGAATACAGAGTTCAGCTCTCTGATAAACACCGCGAAACCACGCTGGACACGCTCCTGTTTTGAAGTCTTCCGTCAGAACCAAAGGTCAGGAGAGGGTCACAAGGGACACACTCAGAATGATCCACTCAGGGTAGCCACAGTTATCTTTTAATAATGAAAAGTGGCCTTGGCCATAGTGGTTGCTTACTTCAGCAGTTTAAGGAACACATCTGGGGCTCATCGCCGTTTCAGCCAAATTCTGTCTATGGCTTTCATAACTGACTCGAACGAATCGTGAGTCTGTACGACAGGGCAGGCCCTCGTCTCTGTCTTTGTTGCTGACCGAGGAAGATAACTGAAGAGGACATCTTCTCTCTTAAGTCTTGCCAGAACGTGCAAGCCTTCACTGCCCGCCCAGAGAGCCAGTTGTTTACACTGATAATTCCTTGAAAGCTCTTAAAGTGCTGCATCTCATTGCATCCCAAGACTTTCTTCCTCCGCTCTTAATTAGGGGGATTGCTACTTGAAAAATGAGCGTGTTTTTATTGCAAGAGGAATTATAATAAATCTTATAAATTTAAACTAGGAATCAAAGCCCCACAGAGTTGGGAGGAAATCAAAGGATTGTAAAATCTCTCTCATTCATTTTCCCCCGGGTAGCCTGACTCTTGTCAGGCGCTGCCTACACTCTTGCCGTAATGGGATGAACTCCGCAGACATGCAAGATGAAACATTGCGTTGCGCATTGCTAATGATGCGTGCAGAATGCCAATGCTTACAAATATTTAATGTGTTGTAGGGAGAAGATCTTTATTAGATAGCTTGGAGTTTATCAACTTCCAGGACGAACATCTTAGAAAGTTGTATCCAATTGAAGAAATAATTTTTCAAAACTCCCAATTAAGGCGAGATAAGGAACTTCCAGAATTCAACATGAAGAAGATTAGAATACCTCATAGAAATGAGGACCGATTCCTTGTCGCAGCGGGAAGCCTGCATATTTTCTTTTACTCATTCCTAGAAATAAATGAGAATTCCTTCAGAGAACAACGGTCATTATCAATTCTATCCAGAGAAGTAATTACCATACTAAATATTCTTATGGCATGGAGCATGGCAACGTGATTTTGCGAATGTTTTACGTCAACCTCAGCAAAAAAAGATGAAACTGTTCTCTTACTGGAAATGCCAAGTTAAGTAGTTCCTTAAAAACCATAGAAAAGCTTTTTGTGTAAGTGTACGGAGGAGGGTGGGGCAGCACTGTGAACTTCTAGGGAATACTGACAATGGCCAAGCCTGTTTCTTTCTTTAGACTCTAGAATACAGCTTGTCCTGTGGTAAGTCCTTCCCGCCAAAGGAGAGCGGAGAGAAGGCTGGCGTCTTAAAATGAGCCACCACACACGAATGCCCAGCAATAGGTTTTATTTCTGTAATCGCAGAGCCCAGTTCCATTTCCTATCCTGTCTGTAGGCAGCTAACAGTTTTTGAGAAGAGAGCACGTTCTAAGAATGCATACCAAACAACTGATGATGTCTCTGCTGCCTCCATCAGCAGCCCTGAGCACGTGATAAATGGCCTTGCTCGGCTTACGTGGCCACTTCTGTCTTCAGTGTAACTTTGTCACTGTAGTCTGACTTGTTGGAGTTCATTGACACTCTTTTTTAGGAAAGATTTGTTTGTATTTTTAATGATGCATGCACATGTGTTGTGTAAGGGTGTGTCCATGCATGCAGTTGCCTGTGGAGGCCAGAACAGGGCGTTGGATCCACTGGAGCTGGAATTCCAAGCAGTTGTAGCTGCCTAAGGCAGATGCTGGGAACTGAACTCAGGTCCTCTATGAGAGTTGTGTGTTTCTTCTTTTTTTGAATTGTGTTAGTTTATTCTGAGTACTAAATACTTGCTCATAATATTCTCTCTCAGAACTACGAACGAATGCCAGAGAATCGTCTCAGTAGGACAAGTTGGTTGCTACTAACCCTGAAGACCTGTGTTTAGTCTCTGGGAGACACACACTACTCCTACAGTTTTCTCTTAGTTTTACACTCGGACTGTGTGTGGCATGTGCACAACCAAACACCGGCACACAGAAAAGTAATTTTAAAGCCCCCCAAAAGCCAGTGAGATCGCTTGCAACAGAACTCAAATGCCTACATTTGATGGCTAGAACTCACAGAGACAGAGTAGTAATGGAAGCTGCGGGCTGTCCTGTGAGTCCATGCACACCACAGTCAAGGTATATGCACAGTTAAAGCAGTTTAAAAAGCTGAAACTAACAAAGTGAAGAAAATAACCAAAATATTGAGGACACATGGAATGATTTACCAATTGAAATTAACACATAATAGAATGTAAGAAGAGTTACTGTTCATCCAAGCAATGACAGTTCCTGCTTAAAATTTACGTTATTATTTCATTCTCTGATTCAAAGATATGTCACTTAAACCACATATTCCAACTGTGCTTAGTCATGAATGCTTATAACCACAGCATTTGGGAGACAGTGTCAAAAGGCTCTCTCCAGTTTTGAGGACAGCATGGTCCATGTAGTGACTTCCAGGACAGCCATGACAATGTAGAAAGATTCTCTCTCAAAAAATCTGACCCCTAAAAGCATAAAATGAAGAAGAGAATCATAACTCAAATTATGGAATTTTTTAATATAGTCTGTCTGCATGCATCTCTAATCAACAAGACCTTTTGCTGTCTTTACTCACCTCAAGAGAAGCACAAATCTCCACAAAATGAGGGAAGAGTACAAGAGATGATCTGGAGATTATATCACAATGGTAGTCTTAAAGTGCCTGACCACATGACCAAAGTCACGAGACTGAGTTTATCTCGACCATGGTAAGTAGGCAGCAATGGGACCCCACAATGACACAAGTCAGATGTACCCCTGCTGGAGTTTGTCTCCTGTAAGGAGAGAGAAGGAATCTGCAGGCGTGAAGAGGAGCTGTATGTCTCTTAACCACCGCGCCATCTCCCCAGCCCCAAGATCCTTGATGCCCTTTGTCTGTTTACAAAGACCTGCTAAGTGGGCCTCTTTTAGAAGCCATGAGCGGTTTCTAGTTTTTAAGGTGATACCAAGCTATGGAATTGCTTTTTGCCCCTCACTAAATGGAGGTACCCCCGAGTTATGCTGCCTCGGGCTTTCCCCACCTGGTATAATGCTGGCTTCACTTCTAAATGCCCACTGACTGGCAGTTAGTCCCATAGCTGCACTGTGTTGCCCAAGGCCAAATGAGAGTGAATGACCCCACTTTAATCCCTCCCTGGATGCTGGCCAAGGGATGAGCATCTCATCCATTCCAATTCCAGTGACTTACATAACGAAGCACTTTCTGAGACTCATTAAGGAGAAAGAACCTTGTGCGCGCTGGAGCACGTGCAGAGAAGAGGCTGTGCTCTTTCCCTTCCCCCACAGTTTGCCATAAAGGAGCTCCTGGGTTAGTAAATTGTTATTTATTTAATTGTATATTTTTAAAAGTTCAAGTCATCCATTTATGTATAGTTTTTATTTTTGCACATAGTGGAGGTGTGGATGCAGACATGTGTTTGGTGTGTGTGTGTGTGCTGTCTGTGCAATGTGTGCAGAGGCAGGAGGAAGGCCTCCAAGGGCACTCTTTCACTACCCTCTACCTTATTTCTTTGAGGCGGACTCTACCCTTGTGTTGCAATATATATATATATATAGTATTGACAAAATTCTCATTTTGGGAGTTCCAAAAATGGCACAGCAGTTCAGAGCACGCACTGCTCTTTCAGAGGACTGGAGTTCGGTTTCCAGCACCCACCTCAGGAGGCTCACATGTGCCTGTCGCTCCAGCTCCAGGGCGTCTATGTTTTCTGAAAGTCTCTGCATGACCTGTGCCTATACACATGTAATCACATACATATTCGCACATGTACATGATTAGAAGTGTCAGGAGGTATCTTATCATCTCAGGCATTCAGAGCATCTCTTTTGAGTACCAGATCATACGACTGCATCCTGCCCTGAGACGAGCCCTTGCATTATTCTCTGGGAAACCCTTCACCGCATACAGTTGGAGAAGGATTGGTTTTGGTCACCTGGTTGTATATATGTAAGATAGTTTAGTCATGTTAATGAGTGGCCAACGTGCTTTTCCAGCCCCATTGCTCTGCATCCCAGACCATGTGGCATTTTTCTCCCAGGCCTTTGACCACACCTGTGACCATGGGGTACACTGGGAGAACCCGAGAACCACACATGCACAGCTGCCTGTCTTCAGGGACGTCCGATGGATGTCAAGAGAACCTATTAGTCAGCAGTGACCATGAAGTTAGAAAAAAATGCTTCCTGAGTTTAAATTTATGTTTCTCTTTCAGGCAACAAAAGAAGTATGGAGTACAAAGATGCTGTCGAGCCCGGCAGCAGCTGTGACCACAGGACTCAGTGGTAGATGTGGAAGACACTTGCAAGTGATGTAATTTATCCATTGCACATTGATTGAGTGTCCCGTCCTTCAGCCTAGCATGGAAGAGGATTTCAGAGAACAATGCAAGGTGATGTCTTTTCCAGGGCTCCTCTTAGGACAGAATACAGACATATAATCTGGTACTTGGAAGAGACACCCTGGGCAATTTATGTGCCCAGGATTCAGAACTGGCTTATTCATGACTTCTCAGCGAAACCATGTATTTAAAGAGTCAATTACTGCAACCGCTGATAAAAAGCTGCTGCCAGCAGAAAACGTCATTTGATAAAAGCTTTGAAAAGAAGTCTTTGCCCACACCCTGGGCGTTACGTTTACGACAGCACATGCACAAGCGATTTTCTTGTTTTCAGAGTTGTGTCCGGCTACAGAAACGTCTGGGAACAGCAGCACTTTGGTTGGCATTGACAGAGTTGGTGGCAAGCATGAGTCCGTTGTGGCGACAGCTGAGAGAAGGCAGCCTTGCAGTCAGCCCTGTCTGCAGAGACCAGCGTGAGCACACAAGATGGCTCTTTTATGTGCGACTTCAGGAATGAGCATGGTGACTCAGAGGCCAGCACGCTCTAGGGGTGTCTTCCTTCAAAGTCTGGATGGGAGGAAGATGAACGGCTGGTGAAGACACACTGTAGATGATAATTCTCCCTGGGCAGGTTAGAAAAGTCCACCGGCAAACTCTGCAAATGAGGGAGACAGGGAACTGGATGGTGTGTGCTTGCTTCCAAAGCCGCTAGTGGTGGTGGGCGGGGGAGGTGCCTCTTGATGGAATAACACTATGTCCATGGCATGTCGGAGTGTGCATGAAATGTGCCTTCCTGGTAATGCATGAGCGTTTGTGGACCTGAAATATGTAAATATTAAGTACACATGTTTAATAAAGCAAGCTGGCTATAAACTCAAGTGGATCAAGGCCAGAGTTCATGTCTGAGCTCATCTTTTTGTTGATGAATTACATAGATGGGTAATTTTATAAATATCATTGCTATGGCAGCTTTCTAATAAAGTATGTAATGTGTATATTAAGTCCTCAGTGCACACACACACACAGAAATTCATTTGATAAATATGCAAGTAGTAAGGTATGCAATACATATATTACAATATAGACAGCAAGTCCTCAGTGTGCACACACACAGAGTCATATGATAAATATGCAAGTAATAAAGTATGTAATACATATTATAATATAGACAGCAAGTCCTCAGTGTGCACACACACATCACACACACACACACACAGAGAGAGAGAGAGAGAGAGAGCACTCCCTCTAGATTATTTATTATCAGAGATAGATATGTTGAGTGGGATGTAACCTATAGTATAATGGCTAAAATAAATGAGTTCAGTCATTGCCTGAGGAGTCTCCGCCAATCCACAGATCAGATCAGAAGCCTAAGTCTCCGTGTTACAGATTAAGAAACAGATGGACGCCTGTAGCCCAGGTTGGCGTGTGTTCCTAAAGGAACCAGGAGAGGGCTGCATCTTTCCCTTTGGAAACTGTGGCGTAGAAGCAATTTGACTTCTGGAAAGAAATCATGACCGAGTGTTTATGGCTGATTAGTGCATGTTCAATGCAGAGAATGGGAGGTAACATTTATTGTGGACATAGGTTGTGGGTAGAGATCAGATCTTATTTTTATGAATCCTATTGTGTAGTCCATAAAGTGATGTACACGGTACTACACACAAGTCAGTGTTAAATTGTAGAACTAAATTTAGTATTCATCTGCAAGCTTTGTATTTTTTTAAATGAAACATGTCCATATTTAACAGCTAACTACAAGAATCTATAAACTTAGAAATGCCTTGGCTCCAAACATGAGGACACATTTTTATTTTCCAAATCGGCTAAAACACTCTGACAGAATAGACACCCAATCGCAGGCCAGGAGAAACATCCAAGCTCTCTCCATCCCTCCCCTAAATCAATCTCACATTTAAAAATACATAGAATATTAAAAAGGCAGATTATGCCTTTTCTAAATTCAATTAAGTAGTAATCGGGAAGGTCGAAGCCTTCAGGAGTTGAGATAATGAATGGCACAGGGCAAAGTCTCTCGCTCAGCCTCCAGGCAGTCCCTGCTAAATAAGAGGCTTTCATTCAACCTGGTAATGGGAAACATCCATCACCCGCGTCTCCGAGGCCAGCCCTAACTCTTCCTCAAGTGGAGACATTATTAAACGCTTAAAGAAAACTGAAGTCACAGAAAGACATTTCCCAGGCTCATGATAATGTAGATTAATCAATGGAGACGATTTGTACATTATCTTCAGAATGTGAATGCAGAGCGGCCTTAAACATTCCAAGTCCTCGGAGCCTACTTAAAAATAGTACTCATAGCACTGCCTCCGAGCTCTTTATTAAATGGCCCTGTAGGCACACGGGATTGGCCCATATGTAGGTTATTTTATGTGCCCATCGACAAAGAGGTGCATAGTAAATACATGTGAATGAGAAGACAAGGGAATATTCAAACAAAAGCTATCAAAGGGGCACCACATGACGCCAGTCCGGTTAGTCTAACCTGTGGTATTTGTAACCTAATGCATATATGTGGTTTATATTTTAAACTGTGTAGGGACTGGAGAGGCAGCTCAGTGGTTAAAACACTTGCTGCTCTTGCAGAGGACCCAAGCTGTTCCCAGGCTCCGTGCCGAGTGGCTCACACCACTGGGGCTTCCGCTTCAGGAGTTCCAGTGCCCTCTTCTGACTTCATGAAGCACTCTTACATACATGGCACACACAGGGACACACACAAATGTAAATAAAAATAAAATTTAAAAAAATAACCACAGATACTATGAATGTAGATTAATGAAAACTCTACGGTTGCTGTTAGCTCTCTCAGGCTGTCCAAGTATCCAGAAGTGAGTTAATACTGGGCTATACAAGGTGTCTGGTGGATAGAAAAAAGCCAGCACTCAGGGTCTTGTGAAACTGGTTCCCGTCTGCCAAAATGAGGCATTTCCCTTACCTGGAGGAAGGATCATGTGTGGATCCTATCATCATACCAAAGCCACGCTGGCCTCCAGGCCTCTCTGCATCCCAAGTCCCCTTTGTTCATCTCCATGTCTCCTCTCTGGCATCCTGGCATTTCCCCTCTGCAGTCAGGCGTCCCTTCACCCAGATACATGCTTATTGTTTCCTTTATAAAGGCATGGTTTTCACCCTGCCCTGGATACAGTCACTATCCCCCCACCTCTCCCCTCTCTTGCTCCCTCCCACTTACTCTCTTGTATTCTCACTCCCTCTCGGTGTGGCTTTATAGCTATGCTCTAGTCTCTGTCTCCAGCCGTCTCTGTCTCCACCATTCTTCCTCTCTGCCCCAGCCCTGGCCACATCTAGTCTGCAGACCATGTCCAGTCTTTTCTTTCTATACTCTGGATCCTTCCAGATGCCTCTGGATGTTCCCTCTCTGGTATCTACAATAAAAACCTTAACCATGTATCTTGGCTGTCCTGGATCTCACTCTGTAGACCAGGCTGGCCACAAACTCACAGGGATCTGCCTGCCTCTGCTCTCTAAGTGCTGGGATTAAAGGTGTGTGCTACCATACCCAACTATTCTATTTCTTTTTTAAAGGACTTTCTCTATCCTTTTTCTTTTCTCTCCCAAGACTACTTATATTTTTTAACACACTATAAACCATTTACAGGTTTTCCCCCCATCTGAATCTGTCTTTATTGTATATCTGTAATTATTTTCTGATCAGGGGAGGTTTTAATCTACTAAACGATATGGCTAAGATTAAAGCTGGGCTATGGTGGCTGTTCCACTCCGTTCCTTAGATTTCTGGACACTTGTTCCCCAGGTGGCAGCACTATTTTGATATGTTCTGGAAACTTTAGGATGTAAGACAGAACCAGAGAAAGTAGGTCATTGTTCACTGAGGGAGCCTTGTCCCTGCTGTCTGTCCTTTTGGTTTGCCATGAGGTGAACTTGGTGGTATTTTAAACTCTCACCATTATTTCTGCCCATTGAACGGAGTCAGGAAAGGAGAAATCGAGTTATCTGAAACTGTGAATCCACATAAGTCTTTCCTTCCTACAGCTGTTTATGTCTTGTGTTTTCCTCACAGCTGTAATATAGGAATCAGCGCAGGGTGGGGGAGGCAGCTCTGTGGGTAAAGCACTTGCTGTATACACAGGCGGCCTGAGTTCAGATCCCCAGAACCATGTAAAGCTAAGCACAGCAGCCCACACCTGCGATTCCAGCTGTTGCTCTGCGGTGAGACGGGTAACAGAGAGAGGAGATCCCAGGGCCTCACACTCTACTGGTCTGCAGCGATAGACCCCTGTCTCCTAGAGGCTCACACTGCTTTAGTCTGCAGCGAGAGACTGTCTCAAATGGGGTGGAGCAAGACCAACAACTAAAGTTGTCCTCTGACGTCCACACATCTCTGTGGCACACAAGAGCACACATGTGTGTGCACACATGTGAAGGCTGGTAAATCAGAGGGCATATTGTTTCTTTTTGTTCGCCAATATGAAAACATGCTTTCTGACAGGTGGGTGTGTGAGCCTTTAGCTGCACTGCTAAAGGAACTAGTTTTCAGTGCCAATAAATCAGCTGAGGCAGCAACATGAAGTCATTTCATGGACATGGACCAGCATGTATTGTTATAATTTAATGGAATAAAGTGTCAAGAAAATGTAGGTCAGCCTGGTGAGCCTTGGCAGGTGACAGGATGTTTCTGTGCTCACAGGATGTGCCTTGCTCTCTAGACCCTCACCTCTTGAGTTCCTCAGCTCAAATGCAAAACCTCAGCAAAGAGATACATCAAACTATTTATAGGTTGACAGTCAAATGTTTTAACTTGCTTCACTTGGCTCCCAGAATTCTTTCCTGGAGATCACATGGCATTATCAGGCTGAGGTGAAGGGCAGGAAAGCTTTGAGATGCAGAAAGAATATAAGTATCTCCGAGAGGCAGCCATATTTTTATATAACACCTCCTGGATGGACATACTTCTATTATTGCTTCCAAGATTACAGCCAGACATAGTGGCTCCCGAATATAACCTCAGCATTCAGGGGCTGAGGCAGAAGGATTGCTTTGAGTTCAAGATCAGCTAGGGATATGCAGCACAATTTTGTTTTAAAAGTCAAGGAAGAAAGGGAGGGAAGGAGAGAGGGAGGGAAGGAGTGAGGGAGGGACGAAGAGAGAAGGAAATAAGGGAGGGAGGAAGGAGCAAGAAGGAAGGAAAGGAGGGAGGAAATGGGATAAGAAAGAAGGTATAGGAAGAAGAAATGGAGAAAGAAAGAGAAAATAATAGCAATCACTAACCTAATGATCCTTTCATAGTCATATAAATCACTCATTCTAGACTGAAATTTGCAAGCAGAGACTGCACTTTTGTTTCCTGACTGCCCAAACCCAAAATAATCACACAGAAACTACATTAATTACAACACTGTTTGGCCTATTAGTTCAGGCTTATTATTAACTAGCTCTTAGAACTTAAATTAAACCGTAATTCTTGTCTATGTTTAGCCACGTGGCTTGGTACCTCTTACCAGTGAGGCATTCTCATCTTGCTTCCTCTGTGTCTGGGTGGCGACTGCAGACTGAGCCTTTCCTCTTCCTAGAATTCTCCTAGTCTGGTTGCCCCGCCTATACTTCCTGCCTGGCTACTGGCCAGTCAACATTTTATTAAACCAATATAAGTGACAAATCTTTACAGGGTACAAGAGCATTCTCCCACAGCACTCCCCATTTTTTTCTTTTCAAAACAAGACACTGAATATTTCTCCTTTGTTAGCTTTTTCCCTGACCACTGTCCATAACAACTTGTAACCAACACACTAAACAAAGATGAACATCATAATCCATTTTTTGGGAATGTGGGCATAGTTTTCTAGGCACTTCTTGCTGATTGGGAGCACTAATAAATTTATGGGGATGCAAAGAAAATTTAGAATTATGGTCAAGTCCTGACTGGAGTATTCTGTAAAGCTAGATCATCTCAGTTAGCAGTCTTGAAGCTGTTCTAGATGTAGAACTCAGAGGAAACTGCAACAGAGGTGCTCTGAGACATTGGATCATTTGGGCCATCTCTTCCCACTGGAGATTTTTCAGGGGGTCTTGCTCACTCAAACCGTATTTTTCTTAACTCATAATGAATCCACAGCCTCTCATTTCCTATGGAAACAAAAGCAAAATCTCTTCTCCAAAGTAGCATACCTTTTGACTTAAATTTTGAAGTCAAGGCATTTTTGAAATATAATAGGGTAGATTAATCCTACAGCATTAATCCAGCATTTATAATCAAATGACTTTTAGCAGCTGTTGCTCCTTTCTCAGTAGTCAATACAAATAACATACAGTATCCAGAATCTCTGTGTATTTTCCATCTTTACGTGACATTTTTTTAACTCTATTTCTTTTATATTTTTAATTTTTTGGTTTTTTGAGACAGGGTTTCTCTCTGTATCTTTGATTGTCCTGGATTTCACTGTAGACCAGGCTTGCCTTGAACTCACAGAGATCTGCCTGCCTCTGCCTCCCAAGATTAAAGGTGTGCGCCACCACACCTGACTTACTCTATTTCCGTTCTTTTTTATTTCTCTATCCCTTCTTTTCACTCCCACACAAACGTATATTTTTAAACACACTGTAAACCATTTGGAGGTTGTTTTTTGTTGTCTGAAATTACTGTATATCTCTATCTCTTTCTGAGTACATAGAGCCTAGCTTCATGGCAGAGGTACTGACGAGAGCCATGTTTATTGCCACAACTCTGTGGAGTTTCAAGGTCCCTGCCACCACCAAGAACCCTGCTGCCAACTATTCACAAACACCATTTAAGTGTTTGGTGGCAGAGCCTCTTAAAAGAGCTGCAAGGTTTTTGCTGCTAACACTGAGTTGGTAAGTCTCTCTTAAAGGAGTTGCACATCTCTAGCAAACAGAGCCCAACAAAGACAACGTTGCTACCAAGAAGACATGCTTGACTCTGTTCTTTTCTACCTAGAATCCCCTGCCCCTTAAAAAAAAAAGACCCTTTTTAGACTTTATGTGGAACTTTTGCCAAATGTTAGGGCACCATTATGTAAACAGAGACTGCTCTTTCGTTTTCCAGGCAATAAGACCTGGATAATCACTCAGAAACTTTATTAATTGCAACACTGTTTTGCCAATAGCTTAGGCGTATTCCTAGCTAGCTCTTACATCTTAAGTTAACCCATTTCTACTAATCTGTGTATTGTCACTAGGCTGTGGCTTACTGGTGCTGGCAAACTCCTTTGGCAGCTGCATGGCGTCTCTCTGAGTCCACCTTCTTTCCCCCACTATCTCTGCTTGGATTTCCCACCTTGCTATATTTTGAGGCTTCTTTATTAACCAATGGTAATAAAAACATATTCACAGAACACAGAGGGGAATCCTGCATCAGAAATTCCATGATTTTATGGGCTAGATGATTCTCACCAATGTTTTTTTGTGGCTTGCCCATGGAAATTATTTTTAACTTTAATATTCCGGGACCCTGTGGTCATCTCTATACTCCATCTAAACTGAGCCAGTCTGTCCTGTCTGTCTGTCCTGTCTCTATGGGTACTTGAACATTCTAGACTTTGGACGCAGCAAACTTAGGCCCTATCAACTTTAATTTTCCAGGTTCTGGACCTTTGTAACTGCTTGTTGTTTTTAGACATCACTTTGCTCATCTTTACACAGAAACGCTATTTCTCAGGCAGTTACCAAGTCCTCATGCTAATCCCTGCATATGCACCACATGGTTAGTGCACAGATTTTGTCATCTGCTCTCAGCTGTATTTCTTCTCCCTCCTCACCTTTCTGCTGGGGTCAAAGTACACATATCTTCTACATTCTTGTCCAAGTCAACAATACTCAAAATTTGGATCATGGCAGCCCCCACAACTCTGCTTGTTATATAACACTAGAAATTTCTTTTAGATGACGTTAGTCTGTTAGGCATGTAATTTTCCATGAAACTAGAGCATCTATCTTTTTTTTTTTACCATGCCCTCACCCAACATTACATTCTTGGGAATGTCACAGCAAACCTCCATACAGCTTTCTTAAGCATAAATAAACCATAGCTACTGATTTCTTCCCCACTCCAGCCTCTCCAGGAGGAAGTGTGTTACTGTACCATGACTTATTCAAAGGGAGATCTGCACGTAGCACGTTGCCTGCTATTTACATCTGGCAGTGGAAACTAACTCTCTGTGTGTCTGCTGAATTCCAGAGCAGAGTTGGATTCTGTTTACTTACTGTGATCACTGTCTTGCTAACAGAGTCTTTATATAAATGTTTATTGAATTATTAACCACATTCTTGATTATTATAATCACCACTTCTCTTTTATATATACAATTATTTTACTAGGGACTTCTAGAATCTTGCTAATGTTTATTTATCATTTACTGAATCTCTCTTCAATTCTTTTGGACATAGAAATATTATCTAAATTATGTTATGTAAGGTTTTTTTTTTTTGAGACAGAGTCTCATATGGTAGTCCAAACTGGCTTTGAGTTTGTTATCCTCCTACCTCTGCCTCTGGAGAGCTGGGATTACAGGCATGGACCTCCCAGATCTTTGGCAATGATCCACAGGGAGGTTCCAGGTCTAGTGTCAGCCTTTCTCCTGTACACTAAAGGATTAACACAGAAAGCTTGGCTTGCTCAAAACCTGACCATTCCAAGAAAAGACTGGCCCTTGGGAGAATCAACTTCTGATCCTTGAAATATCCCATCTGACAAGAATATAGTGGTGTCTCAGGCCTCAGGCTACAACAGCATCATCTTAAACTCTGGTGTCCAGAGACTGACTATGTAAGAACAGTCATGCAAAAACCTTTTTAGGAGTTTCCATGACAAAGCTGCCATCTCAGTGTTAGGAGAGTTAAAGGCTGTGCTTGCTCCTCTGCTGAAAGAAGAGACTTGACATAGTGTCAACCATCAACTTCATCTCTTACACATTTCAGTCTGTACCCTTAAAACAGCAAACTTCAACTGTGAGTTTTAGAGGTTTTCTGAACCCCAAGTCTTTCTCATGAATCTGTTCTGAATTGTTTTGGGGGACTCCCAAAGTACAACTGACTCTATTGTAGTCATGTGCCCTTGGTCAAATTAACCTCATTTAGGTTCACATTCCTCACTTATAGAATGGGTATAAAATTATCATTGTCATCGTCATCACCACCACGATCATCGTCATCATCACTGTTTTGTGGTTATATACAAATGGAAACACTCCCTACTAGAGGGCAGAGAATGTTCATAAGACTCAGGAAGTAAATAAACTTCACAAGACCCAGGAAACTTCTAAAATTTAGAGCCACAAGGCTTCTCCCCAAGGTTAACCAAGCAGTAGCAACTGGTGAGGAAAGGAGTCTCTCTCTCTCTCTCCCTCTCTCTCTCTTTCTCTCTCCTTCCCTCCCTTCCCTCTATCCTTCCCTCCCTCTCCCTCTCCTCAAGCACAGCTACCTGCCAGTTGTTCAGGGAGCTCCAAGATGCAGTTTTCATGAGTTTTCACCCACACTGCAGCGGGCTTTCTGGTAAGGCAGCTGCCTTAGAGTCACCCACACTCATGTAAGTCACTCTAATAAATTCGCTAGCTCCACTAGGCTCAACTTAGGATAGGTTTTGGGATCTGGTACTGATGCTGTATCTAAGGGGGACTGGAAGTTAGTTGCTCATACCTCCCCAGGAAAAGTCACACAGCATCTGCTTGGCAGTGAAGTTGTGCTACCAAGTTATTTTCCTGAGAATTATTACAGAAATGGCTGGGAAAAGCTAAGTGTCAGCATGGAGCATACACCCATCAAGCCTGTCTCCTTTAGCAGCCTCTGTCATGAGTTCCCGCAGGCCTCCATCTTAGGACAGAATTCTCTAGAGCAGAATGCTCACCTCAGGTAGAGCAGGGAGAGCTCCCGTTCAGTCTTTTCCCCCCTCTAGGACACTTTCTCTCTCTTGCCCTTCCCATTTCCACCCCAAAGCATTCTTGATGGAGAAGATTCATCATCCCCCATTTTTGTCTTTTGGCCTTATGCAGTACAGCTATCTCTTTCTTGATCTTTTGCTTTGGTTTTTCTCTGAACATCTCTGGGATTTCTTCCCATTCTTGGATCATTGGATGTCAGCTTGTTTTGGCCTAACTTCTACATATCTGTGATGCTTCTGATAGGAGCCTTTGTTCTCTCTCTTCAAAATAAGAACACTCTTCACTTAATTTTAAGTTTTATTTATTGCAATTATTTTTTCTAATTACAGGAATGTAAGGTCAAAACCAAACGGTGCACACGTTTATACCTCAGGAAGCCCACCTAAACGTCTTCAATCCCTGAGCCCACAGCCGAGCGAGCTTCCTTTGTGCAGCCAAGCAGATTTCCTTACTTCTCTTGCCCTTTCTTCCCTATTAGGAGAGTTTTCAGTGGCAGAGGCAGGGACAACATTTTAAAGAGTTTTCCAGCCCTTTTTATTTCCACAATAGAAATCATAAACAGATGGGGCAGATACATCTGGCCCTTCTCTGAACTTTATAAACACGGGCCCTTTCTCGATCCTGTGATGCAGATCTGAGCATCCTCTGCTTTACCTTCCGAGCTGTCAGGAACACCTTTCTGGGTCTCAGTTTGGAGACTCAGATTGTAATGGCCTCAGAATGGCCTCTGTGCCCCGCTGCCTGTGGCTCCAGAGAAGAGTGTGGACCGACACCTCTGGGAAGAAAAAGCTTCCCCAGGCCTGTGTGTCTATGTTGGGGATCAGAGCAGAGGCCCAGGAACCATGGGGAACCCAGCACTATACTTGGATCTGGTTGATTTTTTTTTTTCGAGACAGGGTTTCTCTGTGGCTTTGGAGCCTGTCCTGGAACTAGCTCTTGTAGACCAGGCTGGTCTCGAACTCACAGAGATCCGCCTGCCTCTGCCTCCCGAGTGCTGGGATTAAAGGCGTGCGCCACCACCGCCCAGCGGATCTGGTTGATTTGTAAAAATCTTACCCATAAACAACCTTTGTTGAACCATGGGGTGGTTGACGGCAGCAAGACAATTTATCTAGAATGTTAGAGACTTCAGTTTGTTGGAGACTATTTTGAGATATGGTGTATTAGTTTTCTATTGCTGTGACGAAACACATGACCAAGGCAATTTATAGAAGAAAGAGTTTATTTAGGCTTATGGTTCTAGGTTGATAAGGGTCTGTCAGGATGGGGAAGCAAGGTAGCAAGCAGCAGGCTGAATTAGGGTGCCGGGGCTCATATCTTGAACCACAAGCAGAAAGCAGAGAGAAAATTAGGAGTAACACAAGGCTTTTAATCTCAAAGCCTGTCTGCAGTGACATACTTCCTCCAGCAAGGTCACACTTCCTAAATGTCTCTGCACAGCCACCAACTGGGGACCAAGTTGTTAAACATCTGAGTCTGTGAGTGGTATATCTCAGACAGAGGTGTGCGCGCACACGCACGCGCGCACACGTACACACACACACACACACACACACACACACACACACACACACAGAGGAATGTAGGGTTTGGGGGGCGGTTTAGCTGTAGAAGGGTGCCCATGGGACAGGAAGTGAATCCTTCACCTGAGTTTCACAAGTTCGGTGTTTGTGTTGGGTAGTTTACAACGGCAACTCCAATAGCCCCCTGCCTCGAGGAACTAGGAAAGTTCAGAAACAGAGATAATAAAGTAGAGATTCCATGGGAACCCTGAGCAGCCACAGCAAGCCCTTGGTCAGTAAGGAGAGACTCCGGACTACAATTCCCAGAGGGCCTTGCGGCCCAGCCCGAGAAAGGGGGGGCTGATCAAGCTGCAGCTCGTGGGTCATCGGTGTGCGCCTCCCGGTAGTGGGTGCAGGCTGTGAAAGCATGGCAGCTGCTGAGGCAGAGGTGGTGTCCCCTCCGATTGCCGACGCAGCCTCTGATGCTGCAGAAACAGCCGCAGTGGTAGCAGCCCGGACCAGTTCGCCAGCCCAGGTCTCCAAGGCCGCCCTGGCTGCTAAGCTGCTGTCGCTCAGCGGCGTGTTCGCCGTGCACAAGCCCAAAGGGCCCACTTCAGCCGAGCTGCTGAATCGGCTGAAGGAGAAGCTTCTGGCAGGTACTGCAGCCCGGGTAGGGACCAGGCTGCGACGTTCTCCGCTGCTGGGCAAGCGCCCTGGGGTTTTAAATTTTATCTTAGTGTTTGTTTATATTTATTTACCGACTGACTTAATTTGCGCGCTCACGGCTCAAGAGAGAAAAAGAGCGAGTCCTGAATTAACTTTCTCAGGACAGAAACCCAGGACATCTTGGGTTGAACTTATCAAGCGCAGACTCTTACAACGGCGGCCACGTGAGCTCACGGGAAGTATGTCTGTGTAGATTGGGGCCCACCTTGCACACACAACTTTCCACCCACGTGCAGCCCAACTCTGTAGTTCGATCCCTGCCAGGGTTTTTGTTTGGCTCTTGTGGATGAGAGCTCTGACTTTCTACCCCCAAGTTGCTAACTTAAGATATTTGAAAAGCGCATAGACGGAGTTATCGAGGACTTAGGACGCCATCTTTCACCTTTTAACAGGAGCGAGAATTCATCTTTTAATCAAATACAAGTTCCCAATCCCCACATTTGCAGAGGTTGTGATTCTGAACACCTGGGATATTTTTGGGAAATGGCACTCTTAAACCGTTGTTCCAGATTCTGGTGGAGTACTTTATGGAGCATTAAAATAGAAGCTGGCCGCTTTTCCAAACACTCAAACACTTCCTGATGATTCGTGTGCACCGCGAAAATGTTAGAAAAACAGTTAGAAAAGCCCAGTAGAACACTTAAAACTGTGGCATGAACAACAAATAAAAAAACAAAACCTTAGTTTTGTTTTGCATGTGTACATACATGTAGCATGCATGGATGTGTGTGTGTGTGTATGTAGGTCTGAGGTGATGACGACCATCTTCAGACATGGCTTTCCATCTTCCATGCTGAAGCAGAGTACCTGTCTTGAACCCAGGGTTCGCCAGTTAGGCAGGTCTAGCTGCCCCGCTTGCTCCAAAGAGCATCCAGCGTGGCTCCCTTGTGTGGGCCTCAGGCTTCAGTGCCATGTGGGTGCCGGAGGTCCTGACTCCTCATGATTCCGTGTCGAGCCCTTTGCCGTGGGTTTTACTTGATCCTCACATTAAGCTGTATCTTTGAGTCCTATAGAGACACGGAGATGAACGGTGACAGCCTCTTCCCTTAACTAGGCTTGCAGTCTTGTGATTTCTGCAGGCTTTAGTCACGGGGACCCCACCGTAAAAATATTTTTGTTACTACTTCATAACTGTAATTTTCCTACAGTTTTGAATCACAATGTAAACATCTGATTTGCAGGATATCTGCTATGCGACCCCTGGGAAAGGGTCGTTCAGTGGCTGAGAACTCTCCCTTAGAGGCTCCTCTTGCTCCATTCATGTTCCTCCAAGTATGGTGATGTCATGTCTGGTGACAATGGGACTGCTCGCCTGGATTCTGAGGCAGTGTGATGGTGTCATGCTGGGACTGGGTGACCTGCACCCCCCTCGGAATGTGGATGTGGCCTCTGCACGCCCACTGTGGCTGCCTTTCTCCTTGTCTCTGCCCTGCCCTCTTTTCATTTCTATCAGGTGTTCTGTCCCCTGGTGTCAGTTGTTATAAAGTAGGTTGATGGGCTGAGGGACAGGTACGGTGTGACAATTGTAACAATGAGAGACAGGGAATGATGGTTGTCATAATGACGGGAGTGTGAAATGAACTGGGCTGAGACCCTTGTTTCCTTCTTTTTATTAAATGCACGGGTCTGCACCAGGTCCCCAGTGTGTCATGGTGGCTCCTCGGTGTCTTTGTGACTCTCCTGACAGTGGGAGAGGGTGTGTCTCTGACTCTTTAGCCCGCCCTTGCAGACTCTCTCCTCATATTGGGCTGCTTGTCCTGCCTCCATGAGTTTTTACCTTGTCGAACTATATCTTGTTTTGTCGTGTTTGGTTGCTGCGTCTTGGAGGCCTGCCCTTTTCTGAGCCGTGCGGTGGAGGGAAAGTGGGTCTGGGGGAGAGGGGAGAATGGGAGGAGTGAAGGAGGGAAACTGTGAAATTTGTTTCTTTAATGAATGGAAAGTTTTGATCGTGAGGACAACAATAAAACCAGGCCGAGATCTCAGCACGGGTAGACATAGCCCGGTACGAGATGTGCTTCCAAAGTGAGGAAGGACAGAGGAAATACTGGGAATACTTAAGGGGTTAACCGAGGACTTTTAACTAACAGCATATGCCAGCCCCAAGCTGTTGTCATTTTCTAACTATAGGGATAGTCCTAGAATTCACTGAGTTAGCGTAAATATAGACTCACTTGAAATTGTCTTCCTTGGGGCCAGAAAGATGGCGCCTGCAGGTAAGAACATTGGCTGCTCTTCCAGGGGACTCCGGTTCGATTCCCAGCAGCCACTGGGGTCTCATTTCCATTCGTAGCTCTAGTTCCTGGGGCTCTGATGCCCTCTTCTGGCCTTTTTGGGTACTGCATGTACATGGCGCAGAGGTATACATGCAAGCAAAACATTCACACACAGTAAATGATTGATAGATAGATAGATCGGTAAGTAGGTAGATTTGGGCACTGCGTGTACATGGGACACAAGTATACATGCAACCAAAACATTCATTCACAGTAGATAGATAGATAGGTAGATAGATAGATAGATGGATAAATAAATAATAAATAAAATAATTGGTTTTTTTTAGAAATGAGTTCTAGTTTCTAGTTGACTAATTTTGGAATACTCTTGTAAGTGAGCAAGCGTCTGGTCATCCATGTGTGTGTGTGTGCGTGCGTATATGCGTGAGTGTGGGAGCAGAGGTCACCTCAGGTGTCGTTCCTCAGGCACTGCCCACATTATTTGAGGCATGGCCTGTCACTGGCCTGGAACTCACCTCGTAGAGGTCAGCAAGCTCCAGAGACCCTCTTGTCTCTCCTTGCTCAGCTCTATGATTATATATTCATGTTGCCACACCCAGGTTTCTTTCACGTGTGTCCTGAGGATGGAAGTCAGGCCCTCAGGCTTGAGTGGCAAGTACTCTACCAACTGGGCTAGTCCCAGGCCTGGCTGTACGTGTTTTGTTGTTTTGGTTTTTGAGACAGGGTCTCACCGTGTACCCTTGGCTAGCCTGGGGCCCGCGTTTAGACTCAAACTCGTTTCTAAAAGCATGCACCACCACACCGAGCCTGCTGCACCTTCTAAGTGGTCCCAGCCTTCCACTTGGACTGTGTTTATTTGAAGAGGTCGTGTGGTCTTCCTCGTTCCTCCTGACTTGTCTTGATAATTGCTCTTTTCATCACTCTTGCAGAAGCTGGAATGCCTTCCCCGGAATGGCACAAGAGGCAAAAGCAGACATTGAAAATTGGGCACGGAGGGACGCTGGACAGTGCTGCACAAGGAGTCCTGGGTAAGGAACACGGAGGAAGGTTGATAGCACTCTCCTTTAACACCAGGAGTGCTGGGGAAGCCCTGGCTCTGCAGACACCTAGAAGGTTCCAGTTATACTGTGTTTACAGTGCTTCTTCTAGGAAGCCCTGGAGAGGTGTAAAGCACACAGCACCACACAGCACACACAGCATGCAACACACAACACACAGTACACACAACACCACACAACACCACACAGCACACGACACACAACACACACAACACACAACACCACACAGCACACACAGCACAGAGAACCATCACCTCTTCCACGTGTGCTGGGCTTTGAGCAAAGGTTTGAATTCGAGAAGCGTAGTTAACGCACCATGTACGAAACAGTTATGCTTAGGAAGGCGTGGGCATGGCTGCCGTCTGGGGACTCGGATTATAGGAACAATCGCTCCCTTTCCTCTGTCATAAACAGGGTTTGTTGTTTGACCCTGTGGGCTTCTGCTTTCCTTTAGGAATCTGGAATTCTGTGCCATCACCCAGGCAGGGGTGCCTGGGTGACCATTTCTAAACACCAAATAATGCGTTGGTTTACTGTGTTTCCGACGCTTCCCAGAGAGAATCATTGTATATGTGACATTGCATTTCAGTATTGTTGAAATAGTGAGCCAAGCATGTCCCCTAAGCAGGAGGGAGAGAGGTCGAGGAAGCCGGACTGGGGATTTCATCTCACTAAGTCATAAATACACTATAAATAACAAGTCCTAGCTATTTACCAGTCTTTGGGCATGGGAGAGTTGTGGGGCTACTGGGAATTTTAGTACAGCTTTGGGGGAATTGCTGTATCTAATGCAATCTCAGATAGTTCTCTCTAGAACATAAACCCGACAGCTCTTGAGGGGAAACCTTTTGTTTCTCACAGAGAGTTATAGGTTCAGTTGCTTGTGAAAGGAACTTGGTCGAGAAAAAAAATCATTTGTCTTTTTAAATGTCCTGTTTTAAAACTCCGGTAGAGGTTCTGACATCTTCCCTTTATAGACTGTTAAGGTGTATGTCCACGGGTTAGGGTGGATTTTTCCTGAGATTGCACTGTAGGCTCAGGAATGCATATATCAGGCCTCCTGTCACCTCCATCTCGGCGTATTAGAAACAAACCTTTATGCTGTGCACGGCCCTGTGCTTGATTTAACCCTGAGCGCTGGGACTAAGGGCTGGCACCCCCATACCCAGCCCCATAAAAGCTCTTCTGAGAGGATAAAATAAAATGAAGGTACTGATGGAAAGGGGAGGAAGCGCCAGGAATTCGAGGGGCTTCATTTTGGGCCCAAATCAGTCTGTCCTGGGCTGGGGTTCAGGTGGACTTGGAGGCTTGTTTTTCCTTGGCTGACACTGTGTGTTTGTTTTTCCTGTGACTGATGCCGGGGGTGTGTTTTCCTGTGGTTTATGTACTATTGTTTCTTTAGGTCAGGTTTCTGCTTCCCTTACCAGCGAGTGTACGGCTGGAGGGGATGATGGTTGGCGCCCCTCCCCCCCACTGAGTCACTCTGCGGTCCATTCCCTTCATCCCTCTGTGACATCCCTGTGTTCTTTCTCCCTTTCTCTCATCCTTCCCTCTTCCTTGTCTTGACTCTGTTCTTGCTACATATCACATGGGACAATTTTGAGTCTGCCGTCTTACTGGGAAGTACTTTATGCCTTTCAGAAACTGCGTTCTTTCTGTATTCATGGTACAGATTCAAGACATAAGGTGAAAAGTCAGTTCGCAGAAAAAATTAGGGATGAATATGCATATCAGGAGAGCCTGCAGACTGGGCTAGTAGAGCTGCTGCCTGGCGTTACCTCATCTTCACCTCTAGGCCCCTGAGCGTGTTAACGTTACATCACAGGGAGCAGCCAGAGCTGATGTCGCTGCTCAGATGACGACTAATAACATTATCCTGGAATTGCCAGGTAAGCCCAGTGATCATCTTTAAAAGCAGAAGAGGCCAAGGAAGTCAGGACATGGCAGTGGAGGCTGCTGTGATGTGATTGCTGGCTTTGAAGAGGGAAGGGACCACGAGCCAAGGGTGTAAGCAGCCTCTAGGAGCTGGACAAGGCACGACATTCCCTTGGGGAAGCTGAGCTGTGGCTTCTCTCCCCGAGAACCACAGACACAGCACAGCCACGCAGTCCCCAGACCGCATTTCAAACGGATGTCAGCCACTGTCGCAGCCTGTTGTGACCTGCTTTAGATTTCTGGCCCGAGACCCAGAAGCCAGGGCTGGGTTGAACAGCAGCAAGAGGAAACTCTGCACACTTCTGTCCCCGGTTCTTCAGGATGGAACTCGGTTTCTCCTGATCACTTTACGTAGGTAGGTTTAGCTTTACAGGTATAAAAGCACAGGGGAAATTTCCAGAAGTATCACAGACCGCATTTCTTCTTAGCTCCCCGTTCGCGAGTGTTTTTATTTACTTTTATTTTGTGTCTCTGGCTGATGCCAGAAGAGGATGCGGGGTCCTCTGTTGCATCAGGGGCGGCGGGGCTGTGTCCCCAGCACCCGGCCGCCCGCATGGCTAGCTTATGTCCCGAAATAATTACACAGAAACGGTATTCATTTAAAGACTGCCTGGCCCATTAGTTTTAGCCTCTTAACCCATTTCTAATAATCTATGCAGCACTACGAGGTGCGCTTACCAGGGAGGATCTTAACCTGCGTCTGGCTGGAGTGGGAGCATCATGGCGACTCTTGACTCAGCTTCTTTCTCCCCCAATCCTGTTCTGTTTATTCCACCCATCTAAGGGTTGGCCTATCAAATGGGCCTAGGCAGTTTCTTTATTAGTTAACCAATGAAAGCAACAGATAAGATACAAGACCCACCTCCATCATTTCCCCTTTTTCTGTTTAAACAAAAAAGAAAGGCTTTAACTTTAACAGTAAAATTACATACAACAAAACAGTTATCAAGTAAGAATTACAGTTACAATATTTATATCTACTTTATCTCTTATCATAACTAAGGAAAACTATAACTATTACTAACCATTCTTCAACTCCATCAAAGACTCCAGAAGGAAATAATATTACTTAAGCAAACAAGAAATCCAAAACTCTAGAAATGACAGAGACATCTCGCTGCCTGGACAGTCATCCAAAGTTCCTCTATACTGTTGGGGCATCCAGCTTCAGCCTTCAGGCCCATAGTATCCAGCAGAAATTTTCATCAAGCAGGAAATTCCAAAGACAGTTCAGTCACTTTCTTTTGTGTCCTGCAGAATGTCTCGTAGACTCTTTCATGAATCAGGAACCCTGAAAGATCATCTCACCTTTAGGCAAGTTCAGCAGTCCTCTCTCTGCGGGTTCTCTGTGTCCAGTTTATGCAACAGTCCAGGCAAGAGCAGTTTCTTGCCCAAATGACTATCCAACTCCATAAGGATCCTCTTCGATGCCCATCTTCCTCTCGAAGTAGCTGGTGCTGCCAGGAGCAGACGTGTCTCATTGTCATGAAAAGCCCTAAGTTATTAAAACATTTAAATGCCATATTCTGCAGTCTTTGAGAGATATGAAGAATGCCTGTCTAACTAAAATATATCTCTATATATCTAGAAAATCTAACTAACATGACTACAAGTTTGACTATTATCCATTAACAACCTATATTTCCTAATTATTCATTACATTTTAAATGAACTACACAATCACAATACCTTAGTCAAGAACAGAAATACATATAACAAAATTGACCTTAAAATCCATACCAATGCAAATTATTCATATCTATATCATATCCCCCTTTAAATGTAAAAGCATATTTATAAACAATATTTGGGAACATGGGCGCAGTTTTTTCTCTCCAAACTGCTTCCTGCTGAATGGTGGGCGCCAATTTGTTGCATCAGGGGCGGCGGGGCTGTGTCCCCAGCACCCGGCCGCCCGCATGGCTAGCTTATGTCCCGAAATAATTACACAGAAACGGTATTCATTTAAAGACTGCCTGGCCCATTAGTTTTAGCCTCTTAACCCATTTCTAATAATCTATGCAGCACTACGAGGTGCGCTTACCAGGGAGGATCTTAACCTGCGTCTGGCTGGAGTGGGAGCATCATGGCGACTCTTGACTCAGCTTCTTTCTTCCCCAATCCTGTTCTGTTTATTCCACCCATCTAAGGGTTGGCCTATCAAATGGGCCTAGGCAGTTTCTTTATTAGTTAACCAATGAAAGCAACAGATAAGATACAAGACCCACCTCCATCAGTCCTCTGGAATTAGAGTTATGGTTGGCTGTGAGCTGTCGTGTGGGTGCTGGGAACTGAACCCAGGTCCTCTGGAATTAGAGTTATGGTTGGTTATGAACTGTCGTGTAGGTGCTGGGAATTGAACCCAGGTCCTTTGGAAGCGCAGCCAGAGCCCCTAACCATAGAGCCATTTCCCCAGTCCCTGCCCAGGCCTGCTCTAAAACTGGTCTTTGCTCTGTGGTTTTCTATCCTTTTTTTTCTTAAAGATGTTTAGTTAACAGAAATATTTCTCACGATAGTTTAAGAAACTGTGAAGACACTTTGTAAACACTGTTTTTCATGTCTCCGTAACAGCAAAAACATAGTTATGTGATCAGTTCTCTGTGAGGAGACTGAGGTCCTTAGCAGAGCTGTTTTATAGGGCTGGTTTGGTCAGGGCTAGCACCTTGCCTTTGCTTGGTTCCTGAGTGACTCCCAGGACTGTAATGGTTCCGCTCGAGGCGGTGCTACAGAATTGGATGAACAGCTATGAGCTTCCAAGTGTAGAAAGCTTTGGAAATGCAGCATACTGTCCTCGCCCGTCCGCAGATGGTGCCGTCTCCATAACCAGAGACTAGCGTGCTGGGTGTGACATAGTGTCCTCTCCATAACCAGAGACTAGCGTGCTGGGTGTGACATAGTGTCCTCTCCATAACCAGAGACTAGTGTG
>JABTXL010017767.1:11715630-11727124 GCA_025134845.1 Neodon shergylaensis
GTGCTGGGTGTGACATAGTGTCCTCTCCATAACCAGAGACTAGTGTGCTGGGTGTGACATCGGCTTTGAGACAGAGAATTATTTCTTTTAATAAAACATTTCAGTGAATAAAGAAAATTTGGAAACTAGAGTAGTAATTGTGAGAAAAGCCTGTGTTTCATCCCACCTGTACTCCACTGCTGGGGAATAATCCTTCTGTGCACTGTGAAAATGTGTTGCTCTCATTGTTAATAAAAAGCTGATTGGCCGATAGCTAGGCAAGATTTTCAGGGCAGAGAGAATGCTGGGAAGAAGGGGGTCTGGAGCCAGATGTGGGAGAGGCAACACGGGAAGTTCACAGATGAGGTAAAAGAGTCTCGGGAAAGGCACGAGGAGAAGCAAGGTGAATGCGCCATGTTGAAAGAAGGTACTGCCGCATGGCAGAGGGCAGATAAGAAGTGTGTGTTAATTTAACATGTAAGAGTCAGGTAGTAACAAGCCCGAGCTGCTGGCTGAGCATTTGTAATTAATACTAAGTCTCTGGGACACAGAGAAATGCTGCCTACAATCCACGTTTCCCAGGCCCCATGTCTGACTTCTGTAACTGCACTTCTTGTCTCCTGTGCTGACTTTCCCGGGCCTGAGACTTGTGCATGTGAGTCTCCCTGATAGGCTGCAGCTCTCATGGCCAGATCATTCTTAGTTCTGCACGTTTACGGTCAGTCCACAGTAGCATTTTGCATGATCTAATGCGAGTGCAAGCCTTGGGAGTGGGATGGGAGAGTCACCACCAAGTAAAACTGCAAAATGCATCCCCTGACTCTTCCTCCAGCCCTTCATGCAATGGAGCTGCGGTTCCGCAGGGTCCCGGCTGCAGATACTCTTCCTCGATGCCTGTGCTGGACCAGTTTCTCCCGATTCTGCTTCCACTAACCACCTCACTTTTCCAACTTGGTTCCTCTTGAGTATTAAACGAGAGGGCTAATCTGGGTGACTCTCAAGTGTCTCCTTGAAATCTCCTCATCCCGGACCACCTAATTAGACTGGAAGCCGTCGTCACAGGGCAGGACGTAAGGCTGGTGAACCCCGCCCCACTTTCGTATCTGAATATTTGCGCAGTCGGTTCCTTTCGAACATGCTTCATCTTCTGCACACGCGTTCCCTGCCAGCTGATGGAAGCCTCCTCTGGCCTCGGCTTTCTGGGCGTTCTGTCCCTGTCCATGCTGACACTCACACACTATGGCTCCTCATTTAGCGCTATTCGCCCGTTAGCGGGGGCAGCAGTTTTAAGCACTGTGATTGCCCCATGACTGTATTTGCTTCCCCTGAGAAGACAAGCTTCATAGTCAGGAAATAGTTCTCTGGCTTCCTTCTTGTCCTCTCAGGACTGTGTATGTAGTAGTTGCTCAAAATCTGTTGATCAGGGCCGGGCGGTGGTAGTGCCCGCCTTTAATCCCAGCACTCAGGAGGCAGAGGCAGGTGGATCTCTGGGAGTTCGAGGCCAGCCTGGTCTACGAGAGCTAGTTCTGGGACAGGCACCAAAGCTACAGAGAAACCCTGTCTCAAAAACCAAAAAAAAAAAAAAAAAAAAAAAAAACTGTTGATCAGGGATTCATCTGCACGTGATCAAATGATATTGAATCTTGGTTGCTATCATATGTTTTTGCCTCATCGGCAGCATTAGCAAGTGCTGCCATTTCAAGAATATCGAGCTCCTCAGAGCTACTGAAGGCAGGCGGCCTCTGATTTTGTTCTTGAACTATTATGATTCTACTTAGAGATGCAGGGTGTCGCGTCTCTACCTTCGACCAGCAAGGAAGACACAACACCCGGAGCTTTTTTAACAATCGTATATCTCTTTCCTCTCTCCCCTCTCTCTTTCCCTCTCTCCCTCCGGGCAAACCTCTCCCAGCCCTTAAAAAGGCACGGGCTGCCAACCCCGGATTGCCAGGTGGGCACTGCCCCATAGGTCCACGCATATGCAAGCAGCTGACAATCATTGTGTGATCACGGCATAAGTCAGGTCTTAGCCATAATTAGGAGCTGATTATCAGATGTGGCTCCACGCAGCTCGCTACAGCAGGGCCAATTCCAGGGAGTGGCATGGGTGTTCGTGTGAGCAAAATTGTGAGCTTGTTTCCATCCTGACAGGAGGTCAGGATGTGCAAGCGTACTTTTGCTCCTGCTTTTGTAATTGGAAGTTACCTGCGGAAGGACTGCCTCCGGGATACTTGATCTTGGGTGGCTTTACTGCCTCAACAACAAAATACCAATGACTTGATGTCTCGAAGTGTTGAAGCAATTAACTGTTGGAGTTGTCCTTTGTATCATGTTGTCTTTTGTTGCCTCCTTCCCCCTTCTGTATTGGGTATAAAAGTGTTTGGAAAATTAAAAGTGAATGATTTCAGTATTCACTGGAATGCCCTCCCCATACTATTTTATGGTTTCTGTATTATTATTTTTCATGCATCTTTGTATTCTTTACTTATATTTCTAAATTCCCACACCCCTACCCCAGCAAGAAGTGTTTTTGTCGAGGCTGGTCCCTGACAGGTCAGGGGACCTGGGATAGACTTTAGGAGTGAGTTGAGACCTGAGCTTATTTTGCAGGTTGAGCTTTGAATACTAAGGAGCTGGGCCGCATGAAGGTTTGTTGTCAGCTGTGTAGTGTACAGTGAGGGTTTCAGAAACGGTTATGATCTGGTCTGGGTTGAAAAGGACGCCTGGGATGTGGATGAGTGGTGATTGGGCTGAGGGGGTGGGGGTGGCAGGGCTGAGGAGGCCACACAGTTTGGTGTGACCTTCAACTCCCCCTGTATTTCTTGAGCTGTGAGAAGCTGGCTGGCATTCATAATCTCTACAGGCCTCAGTTTCTTCACTTTTTAATTTTTCTTAAATTTTCATTTTTTTTTATTGTTTTTATTTTTTTCCAGTCCCCTCTTTTCCTCCCCTCTCCCCATGCTCCCAATTTACTCAGGAAATCTTGTCTTTTTCTACTTCCCATGTAGATTAGGAGTCTCTTCACTTCTGAGGTAGAGACAATGACTTAACTTACAGGGACTGAACGAGGTGATGACTGGAAAGTCGGAGTGGAAATTAATGGCAAACTGCTGTAAACACTGAAGATGATCTTTTTCAGCTCACCAGCCATTTCGCTGTTTCCTCTGAATTCTGAATTGTGCAATTACATTATATTCTTACGGTAAATACTTGGATCCTTACAAAATATTGCTTGCTTATATAAAAAGAAATTATTAAATCCTCTCTGGTGAGCTGTGGTGTGTAAGGTTAAGTTATGGACTATTTGTTAACCAGGCAATGATGTGTTACATTTCTTAATGCTGTGTTTGTTTACTATGTAAAGATGTGTTTCGTTTCTTTATGCTGCGTTTGTTTACTATGTAAAGATGTGTTACATTTGCGTTAATTAAATAAAATTAACCTAGGCTCAGAAAGGTGGGGTTAGCAACTGATTGACAGGAAGAAGCAGGGAGGAGCTTAGTGTAGGGTTTTTGTTGTGTTTTTAAATTTTTTTTATTTTCTATTTAGTTGGGGCAGTGTAGAAGGGTATGTTTCCAGGGCACCAGCAAAGGGAAAGTTAGCCAGTAGCTCTTCTAACTCTCTGAGCTCACAGGTTTTCTCCCTAACTTTGAATCTTGGCTTGTATTAGAATGATAGAGAAAGTTAGAGCTACTTTAGTGGTAGCAATGAGCCTCTGTCTGGGGAACAGAATACATCTTAGTGGCCGGCTGCTGGCGGTTTCAAGCAAACCCACTGTAATGAAGACCCAACAACAACGAGTCAAGTTTGAGAGCAGAGGAGGACAGCGCCGTGCTGGGCTGGACGACAGCCGCTGCACTGGGCTGGGCTGGCTGCACGACAGGAGTGGTTCTTGTGGCCCCCGTTCCAGCTGTAGCTTCTTTTCGTCTCATTGGCTGCTTAGCCGTGTTTCTTTTTCTTGATTGTGTGCTGCCCACTACTAATCATCTTTAATGGTTCGTTAGCTACGATGATGGCTTTGGCTTTGTTTAGTAATGAGTCCTGTCAGGATTTCATCAGCCCACTTGAACATGGCTACTTGTACCCTGTCTCTTTTATGGTACCCATGTAAAATTCCAGCGCATCCTTCGGGACTGCTCTGAATCTCCGTCCTGTAGCTGGCTGGGTTAGGCAGCTGCTGTGTTTAATGTTTGGGACTGGGAAGGTACTCTTTTCTCTCTTTCCCTAGTCAGAATTTCTTAGTTGCCCGACATCTTCTAGCTGGATTAGTAGGGAGCTCGAATTCTGTTAACTTTACAGCCTTGCAGTGCATGGGCGGCAAATACGAACGAGATGTGTAGGCGTGTGTGTGACGAACTTTGCCGTCAGAAGAGATTGTCATACTGTTTCTTTCTTTCATAGTGGTTGGGATTGGAAGAGGAACAAAAATGTTGACCAGCATGCTGTCGGGGTCCAAGGTAAGTCTGTCAGAATGTTTCTCTTCTCAGAGACTGTCTTCCTTCCTGTTGTGCGACAAACCATCATGACCAAGGCAACTTATAAAAGAGGCCGATTGGACTTACAGTTCCGAGAGGTTAGCTTCCATGATGGTGGAGTAAAACATGGCCACAGGCAGTCGGAGCAGCAGCTCAGAGCTCCAATCTCAAACCGCTCACACTGGGAATGGCGGGAGTCTTTGGAAACCTCAAATCCCACCCCCAGTGACGCACCTCCTCCAACAAGACCACCCCTCTGACCTCCTATTTTCCTGTTCCACCAAGGGAGGAGCGAGGACTCAGACGGGGCCATTGTCACTCAAACCACCACAGTGACCTATGTGCTGAATTTCATTAATAAAAACGAACAAACAAAAAACCCCAGAGGACTGAGAGGTGGTTCAGAGGTTTCAAGTATTTGTTGCTTTATAGAGAACCGAGGTTCCAATCCCAGTGCCCATATGATGGTCACAGCCAGCCGTAACTCTAGTTCCTGGGGATCTGACACCCTCTCTTGGCTTTTGAGGGCAACAGGTACTCATACATACATGCAGATGAATCATTCATATACATTAAAAAAAATCTAAAGTCCCTCAACCTTAGTAAAAAACCAATTGCCAGACATAAGACATAGTGGTATAGGATTGTAATTCCAGGGCTTGGGATGCTGACATAGGAACATTGTCACAAGTTCAGAGCCACTCTGGGCTACATAGAGAACCCTGCCTCAAACATAGAAAGAAAGAAAGAAAGAAAGAAAGAAAGAAAGAAAGAAAGAGAGAGAGAGAGAGAGAGAGAGAGAGAGAGAGAGAGAGAAAGAAAGAAAGAAAGAAAGAAAGAAAGAAAGAAAGAAAGAAAGAATTTGCATGGGACAAGTGTCAATGCTTGTAAACACAAGGCTATGACTTGAACAATTAGACTAAAAATTTTTAAGTATTCTGTATTTGGATTTCTTAGTGATGAAAGGAATTTATAGATTATAAATCCCACTTGAAGATTTTGTGTTTGTGTGTGTGTGTTTGTGTGTACACACACTCATGCTGGTGCTCCTGTGCCTGGCTCTTCGCGGGTTTGGGGGATTTGAACATTGTGTTTGCACAGTGAGGGCTTTACCCGCTGAACTGCCATCTCCAGGCCTGGTTGTTTGTTTTTTTTTTTTTTTTTTTTTGCCTTGGTATCTTTATTATAACAACAGAACCATTTTGTTAACTGTACTTTTTAATGAAAATATGCTTTATCCGGTAATTGTGAAATGAAGACACTGAGGGTTGCTCAGAGAGCGGCTCAGTGGTGCTTACTGTGCAAGTATGGAAACCTGATTCAGATCTTCAGTTCCCAACATAAGATGCTGGCCTCGTGGCGTGTGCCTGTAACCCTATTGTTAGACAAGGGGATCCAGGAGCTTGCTCTTCACCCAGTGTAGGCAGAGCAGTAAGTTCCAGGTTCAGGGAGAGACCCTGCTAAAAAAGATAGGGTGGAAAGACACTTAGGAGACGATATTCAACCTCTGCCTCCACACACACATGCACCCCGCACACGCCTACACACACACACACACATGCATACACATGTGCACGCACCCACAGAGACACACAGCAGAAGACAGCAGGATCCCTTTCAGATGATTTTAAGGTGTTTGCCTGTGAAGTGGCCTTGACTAAATCCAAGTGTACTCCTCTGGGCACTCGGGAGAAGAAAGAGGAGGTTGAAAACCCACGAAGCCACTTGGGGTGTTCCGCATGGTAGAAGAACATTGACGAGAAAGTCAGGATGGGCCAACACGCCCCACACAGGTACAAACAACCCACACATCCGTGAAAAGTGTTCTGTGTAAGCCATTGCTCACTAGTGGATTCACACATTGCTCCTAAGCCCCGTCACGCCGTTCACAATCTGTTTCAGACACAAGTTTTTGCCAGCTGCTTTGTTGTTTTAAAAAAAAATGATACAGTGTTGTAATAGGAGCGGAGGGGCTGCGGCCCAGCACCCCGGCCACCTGCTAGCATATGCCCCGAAATAATTACACGGACACTGTATTCTTTTAAACACTGCTTGGCCCATTAACTCTAGCCCTTACAGGCTAATTCTCATATCCCGATCAACCCATCTGTAATAATCTGCGTAGCGTCAGTCTTACCGGGAAAGATTCAGCATGTCTGAATGTCTGCCCGGAGAGGGGAGCATGGCCTCTGAGCTCACTTCCTCTTCCTCCCAGCATTCTGTTTACTCCACCCACCTATGTTCTAACCAATAAAATGGGCCAAGGCAGTTTCTTTATTACTTAGCCAATGACCTTCCTCCATCATTACAGTCTTTATTTCATATTTTTATTAAAAAAAATTTACTTTTCATTTTACATACCAACCCCAGTTCCCCCCCCCCTTCTCTCATCCGCACCTCCCCTCTTCCTATTTCCCATTCACTCCTCAGGGTGGGTAAGACCTTCTTGGGGAGCCCATTCCCTACAGAGGGATACCTTGCTCAGCTTTGATCCGGGGTGCAGGGAGGTGGGCTTGGTCCGGCCTCATGTTGGAGAGCCTTAGCTGTGTCTGAACTACAAACTGTAAACAATGGCTGTTTAGTAGGGGGATAAGGATTATATTTATTTTTTTTGTACTATTTGTCTCCTTTAAAAGTTTTACAGGGGGCTGGAGAGATGGCTCAGCGGTTAAGAGCATTGCCAGCTCTTCCAAAGGTCCTGAGTTCAATTCCCAGCAACCACATGGTGGCTCACAACCATCTGTAATGAGGTCTGGTGCCCTCTTCTGGCCTTCAGGCATACACGCAGAAAGAATATTGCATACATAATAAATAAATAAATAAATAAATAAATAAATATTTAAAAAAAATAAAAGTTTTACAATAAAAACATCACTTTCGTGTGAGTAGCAGAAAGACTACTTACATTAGTAATTGCTGAGGCGCCCCCCAGGCTGAGTTGGCTGAGGTCACGGCCCATTTGCTGCTCAGCTCCGCAGAGTCTCCTACCCGGGCAGCGCTCTGGTCGCTGGAAGAGTGCACTTGTAAACTCCGGCCTATTTTCTGGGAAATGAGGACTGGGGGTGCAAACACATCCGGTTCAGGTTTTTTTGGGTAGAAACCCTTTTGGTGTTCAGCTAGAAATGCCGAATGTCACAGAGAGGAACCAGGGATCCTCAGATGACTGTAACGGAAATAGAACACCAGGTGCATCTCGTCACAGAAACCTAATTTTGGGCTTCACAGAATTTTGGATCAGGCATTGATGTTCGCTTTTCTCCCACTTTTGATTTCGTGTTATTTGTTAAAAAGATTAAGTCATCTTATTTTGACTCGCGTGTTGAAGATTGTGTTTTTGTTAGAGATAGTAACTATTAATAGATACTGTTCCAATGGACTGTGTTCCTTACTCTGTGTGCTGCTGTGAGAAAATACACAGCAAAAGCAACCAGGGTTTCTTAGGGCTCACGGCTCCTGGGTTCAGTGCGGTAGTTGGAGCGGTGTCTCCCGCCACAGAGAGCGGAATTCTGATGCTCAGCTGGTCTCTCCCTTTCACTCGGGCTAGGACCTCAGCCGTGGGAAGATACAGCTGTATCCCCACCCTGCTTCACCTAATCTGCACAGTTCTTTACTAACGGGTCCAGACATCGTGCTTCCAATTCCCATCAAGTTGGCAGTAGAGATTAGCTATCATATAAACCGCAGTAAATTTACTTTATTGTGAGACTGTATTCAAACATCTATAAAATATCAGCAAACATTTTCATTAAATAACGCCAATCCTCTATATGATGGGCCTTTGTTTGTTTGAAACATGTACACGTTTGGCCCCATGTGGCCAGGACTGTGCCTGGCCTTGAGCTCCTGATCCCCCACCAGCCCCCCTGAAGTGCTGGGATTAGGTGTTGCACCACCATGTGACTGCTACACTCCCCAGTCCCTGGTGTACTAAAAGATGTGAGCACAGCCTCTGCTTGGTCCAGACTTAAGGACCGAACTAGTGTTCTCTGCTCATCCGCTTCCTAAATGGGCAGGTAGATTGTCACTTGTATCACACACTGCTTGAGACATTACACTTGTGTGTAAGGCGGACATGCTTCATCTCATCCTAGGGTGGTGGGTGCTGTGAACCCTCACACGCCGGGCTTAACTGGAGGCCTTGCTCTTCTGACATGGCTGACCATCTTCCTGCAGTCAGGAACCATTATGAGAAGTCGTTTCTTCTTGGTACTTTCATATAGTCACTCCCGAGTCACAGGCGGAGTGCTGGATTTTGTTTTTTATTGTTTTGTTTGCTGGAGGGAGAGTCTCACTATGTAGCCTGGCTGTCCTGGAACTCACTGCGTTCTGAGTGCTGAGATTAAAGGTTTTTTAATTCCGCCATTGGACTCCTAAATAAAATCTTCAGGCCATCTACTGTTCCTAATGTCTGTGAAGAGGGAGGCTATCCAGACATCCAGATCTTTCCTTGCAGTTTCTTATTCAGGTCAGGGTGTTAGAACCAGGAGGCCTAGCTCGGGTCCTTACTGTGGGCTCTACTTTTCCTGTGCTCTTGCTGCTCTTGGGTCTTGTGTTTTTTTTTTTTTTTCACTGCTCTTTTGAGGCTGCGTGTGTGATGTGTGTGAGAAGCATCTGGTCTTCCTGACAGTTGGTCAGCACACAGAGAGCTCCTTGAGTAGGGTTCTTACTGTTCCCGGGAGCTTCACGTATCATCAAGTCCTTTCGCTCTGAATTGCAAGCCTGCTAGGTTGTTCTAACTTCAGGTTCCGTATATACCCGAAGTCAGTTTTATTCAAACAACTTCTTTACTACAGTTACTTTTTTTCTTTTTAAAATTCCTGTAATTTCTCAAACTATAGAAAAAACACCACTCATCAGAAAGAAAAAGCTATTTTTTTTTTAAAGAAGAGGTCAATTTCTCCAGACAAAAATTTCACACATTAAAGGATTTGGGGTGTAGATAGATGTGGTTCTCAATATAGTTTACATGCCAGGCATGGTGGCACACACCTAGTTCCAGTATTCTCTTTAGGAGGCAGAAACACTGGATATCAAGGCCAGCCTGGCCTACATAGAAAGTTCCAGGTCAGTCAGCTACACAGGGACCCTGTCTCAGATAGAAGAAAAAATGGGTTTTCATAAATATAATTTAGACAAAAGTCTGGGAGGCTGGACTAATGTCAGATGTATAAAGGAAGGCAATACCTCCCCCGTCCCCAGATTAACTGCTTGAACAGTTAACTCGGCAGATGCAGGGGAGCCCGTGCCCTCTGAAGTCCCAGGCTTTGATGCCTCCCCCAGGTCCCTGTTGCTGAGTACAGTCGGCTACTGTAAACGCCTCAGAGGCCGGGGCACTGAAAGAGCCGACCATTATGGAAACTTGGGTCTAATTAGGACTGTACAGACAGGAGGCCCCCCACGTCTGCACGGAGGCCGACCACACTGGTGTCAGCGGAGCTGGCAAGGCTCACAACAGAGCGAGGGCCCTTGGCGCCATGGCTTCCCACCCTGGATGTGCTTGGGGCAGATGTTTCTCTAAGAAACTCCAGCGTCTTAGGTTCGCCAGCCACAACACACCTGTGAGACCAGTATCATTGTCCGTCTGTAGGGAAACAACAGCGGTGCAGAGTCCCCGTGGCCGTTTCTGATGTGGGAAAGTGTAGATCAGTTTGTGAGAAACGGGAAGCAGCAGACGTGTGCTGGAGATCACATGACTAGCAGACATGGTGGGAGCCCAGGGAGATGAGCCGCTGAGTGGCCTTTGTCAGGCCCTTTTCCCTCGGCGCGGTCACAGTAACATCCTGGAGGGTGGTGTCACTGTGACGTGTTGGTGTCTGGGAATTTTCACACGTAGTGAGGGTAAGATCTGTCCTTTCCCATCTCTTAGGAAATACGGTGGGGTCTGGATCTGAGCCAGCCTTCCGTTCGTGCCGTGTACACAGTTTTATAGATTACCTACTGTTGTCCCACTCTCGAGGGTTTGGAAGCTCCGGGACGGGACGCGGGGGGTGGGGGGTGGGATTAACAGGGTGGCTTAAAATGAAAGGATTTCCTGGGTGCACGCAAATCCCAGCACTCTGGAAGCAGAGGCAGGCGGATCTCTGTGAGTTCAAGGCCAGCCTGGTCTACAGAGCAAGTTCCAGGACAGCTAGAGCTGTTACATAGAGAAACCCTGTCTCGAAAAACCAAAAGAAGAAGAAAAAATGAAGGGGTTTGTTAAGTAAAGGGAGGAAAATCCGCTCGTTCCAAGGTGAAGGACATCTAGAGTCCAGAAACCAAAATGCGAGCACAAGGCACCCAGTTCAGACATGTTATATAACAGACCACTGCAGATGCATTCAAAGCACAGAATATAACATCATATGTGACAGTTTTCTATAAGTGTAGACAGCTGTGTTATTCCCCCACCCCACCCCGTGTGCATGCTGCTCCGTGTGCACGTGGAAGCCAGCGGTCAGCCTTGGGTGCCTTTTCTCAGGAGCCATGCGCCTGGTGTTTAAGACAAGACCTCTCATCAGTACCCAGCGCTCACTGACTAGGTTAACCTGGCTGCCAACGAGCCCTAGGGGTCCACCTCTCTCTGCCTTCCAAGCACTGGTCTTCTACACACACGCCACTGTGCCTGGCTTTTTATGTGTGTTCTGATCCTCCCGGTGTAGCCAGCGCAGAGCCGTCTCCCTAGCCAGCGTTCGTGGTACCTGTGAGAACACAGTGTAACTGCGCGAGTCACTGACCATTGCAGATGCTGAGTCATTCCGTGTTTTCATGGGATGGTGATTGTTCTCCATTGCTTACTGTGGACGGAAACGGTTGTTTTAAACTCTTTGCCTCTTCTCACGAGGCACTTATTACTTTCCCCTACTTTAAGATGAACTGATTCAGAAGCAATTAAGATGTACTTAAGCACTTTACCATCTGTGATGGAGCGGTCGCGTTTGAGCCTCTGCTCTTGCCGTTTATCCTTCTGTGCCCTCCCTGTGGGACGCTGACTCAGGGCTGACTGCTGCGAGCTGGGGAGAGAAGCTGTGTCTCAGGATGGGGTTGGAGAGAAGCTGTGTCTC
>JABTXL010017767.1:11731397-11758593 GCA_025134845.1 Neodon shergylaensis
ACCGTGGTGGAGGAGGGCCGTGTGGAGGGAGCACCGTGGTGGAGGAGGGCCGTGTGGAGGGAGTACCGTGGGGAGGAGGGCTGTGTGGAGGGAGCGCAGCTGGAGGAGGATTTAATTCTGTCTGCCCTTCCTAACCAGTGCTCGGAGCGTGTCTAACATCTTTATTTGTCACCTCCCAATTAATAATGGTTCAGCTTCCTATCGCAGCTGAAACATAATGGGTGGCACACAGACACGCCACGATCACGCGGCTCTGGTAGTAGCTGACGCAGAGCGGATGGTCGCGTGGACCAGGGCACTAGTGGCAGAGCCGGGGCAGTTTTAGCTGGAGAGAGAAATCAGCTAAAGTGATGCAGTCTGACTACTGATGCACTGGATGGGGGTGGGAGGGAGACCTAGGTTCGCGGTTACAAACCTGGCTGGAGAATGCCGCCATTCATTGAGTGGGGATAACTCGCGGGCAGCTGAGAGGACGCTTCCTAGCCTTAAGCGTTTTGGAATCTTAAAAATGTCTGCATTGCCTTTGTTAATCTGTAACTTCGTGTTAAAGAAAGATCAGGGTTAGAGAGATGACCCCCTGGTCAGCTGTGAGCACCTGAGTTCCCATCCCCAGGACCCGTGTAGGTCTGCGCCTGGAGCTCCCTAAACCTAGAACTCCTAAGGGAGCTGGAGGCAGAGACAGGAGACTCCAGAGGTCACGGGCCAGCTACTTTGGCATATGCAGCAGCAAGCATGGTGGCAGGCGTGGTGAATGAAGTTGTCTTCTGACCTCCGCATGTGTGCTCTCATCTCATGTACACGGGGTGGGCACACACAGGCACATGCACACATTGGCACACGCATGCACACACACACTGTCACAAATTTTTAAAAAGTGAAAGAAAGCACAGTACATCGATGTGCTGAGTCCTGAAGACCATGAAGAGGGGCTGAAGACCATGAGGGAGGGGCTTCCCTCCAGCCTGGACAGAAGCATCCGCCACACAGTGCAGTGAGCAGTGCTTGAGACCCTGGAGGATGGTGGTTCTAGACACTGTTTGTGGATTGGCAGGATTTTTCTGTTTCCTTTAGTAAATCATGAAGTATTTGCTATCTGAAGCCACAGTGGGCACCAAGGACAAGAAGAAGGGGTTTAAACTCTAGCTCCTGCCCTGAGGAACTGACTGTCTGGTGGGGAATTGAATTCTGTTTTCAGCCATCCAAGGCCAGGATTCTATTTCCCTTAGGATTATCCTGAAATAAAATCCGAAACACAGTGACCTGTCTGCATAAAGATATATTTAAAGTCAACGTAATGCAGCACACAGACTATAAAGACAAAATCAAAGTAATTTACAGTAAGCGCACCAATATGCAAACACAAACTCTAGGACACCGAGGGCTCCAGGAAGTAGCAGACATGAACCACTGACCGCACAGGCACAAATTTGAAGTGAGCTCAGGTGTTGTGCCAGGAATCAGTATGTATAAAACTGGAGAAAAATGATTTGTATTGAAACATAAGGTGGCGTGAAGTTCTGGCCGTCTCCTTATATTGACATTTATTTGTATTTAAGCTTTGTTATAAAGTTTTATACAGCGAACAGTAGATAAATTGACAGCTCAGTTCATTGTCACAAAGCAAACACCAGGTAGCTATTGCCCTGGTGAAGAAGTGGATTTCTTAAACCTCTCTCCCTGCCCATGGGAGCTGGCTCCTCTTCCTTCTTTTCTGAAGGTAGACACTAACTTCCCCATTATAGTGATAACCCATACACAGTATGTATCCTTCTGTGCTGGGATTCTCCCGTGTGTATATGTGAGATTTATCCCTGTGCACGTGTGTGTGTGTGTGTGTGTGTGTGTGTGTGTGTGTGTGTGTGCGCGCGCGCGTGTGTGTATACGCACGCCTGCTGCCCATGAAGTCCAGAAGAGGGCATTGGATCCCCTAAGACTGGAGTTACAGGCAGCTGTGAGCTACTGTGTGGGTGCTGGGAACCAAACCTGAGTCTGCATCAACAGCAAGTGCTCCTCACTGCTGAGCCCCCTCTCCTGCCTGCACTCTTGTGTCCGTTTCTGCTGGGTTTGGGGTCCAGGACTCCATGCTTGGGGGCAGCACTGTTTATCACAGCCTTGTGCCCAGGCCTCTTCTATTAACAGACGTGTGGGCTGTTCCCGGTTTGGAACTTCACAAAATAAAGCTGTATTTTGTGTTCACTTCTCTGATGTTTAGACCTAGGATCGCTAGGTCACAGGGTGGTCAAGTGTTTCACTGCCCTGGAAATGGTAAAATAGTTTTCCAAAGTTGCTGTGTTTCCTCCACAGTGTGTAAGTTCTGCATGGTCCATATCCTCAGCAGCACACACATCACGTCAGTGTGCACTCCCGTGAGTGGGCCACAGTCCTCTGACACTGCTGTGGTTTCTGACAGGAGTGGTGTGGGACAGTGCCTTGGCCGTCTTCCTCTGTGCACCTTCCGCTTGGGTGTCTCGCCTTCTTCTTTCTCTAGTGAGATACCTCTGTCGTGCTGATTTGTTTGAGTGAAGAACTCACCTCCACCTGTATGCACACACACATTTTATGATTCATCTATATATTTTACACCACAGCCACAGCCTCCCCTTCCCATCCTCCCCTCCCAGTCCCTCTCCCCGATTCCTCCCTTCCATCCCCCCAATCCCTTACTCTCCCGTCTCCATCCAGGAAAGAGCAGGTCTCCCATGAATATTAGTAAAATGCAGCATACATATCAAGTTGCAGTAGACTGAGCATGTGCCATGTTTTAAGGCTGGGAAAACTGACCCAGTGTGAGGAGTAGGATCCCTAAACCAGGAAAAGAGTCAGAGACAGCTCCTGTTCCTGCTGTTGGGGAGCTGACATCTGTCACATGTATGCAGAGTGCCTAGGTCAGTACCGTGCAGGCTCCCTGGTGTCCATTCCGCCTCTGCAAACTCCTGTGAGCCCAGCTTAGCTGATTGTGTGAGCCTTCCCATGGTGGCCTTGACCCCTCTGGTTTCTACACTCTTTCCTTCTCCCTCTCTTCTGTAGGATTTCCGAGCGCCGCCTAATGTCTGCCTGTGGGTCTCTGCATCTGCCTCCATCAGTTGCTGAATGACGCCTCTCTGTTGACATCTGGGCTAGGCACCAGTCTGGTCACGGGAGATGGCCACTTCAGGCCTGTTACTCACTATTGCTAGGAATCTAAGCTGGGGTGCTCTCCATGGGTTTCTGGGAGATTCCCCTGACCCAGGCTTGCACCCGACCCCAAAATGTCCCCCAGCAGTCTTCCTCAGCACTCTCTCCCTCCACACACCCCCACATGATGCTTATGTCCCCCCCCCCGTATCCCCCCTTCCTGCTCTCTTCTGTTTCCCCTTCCCAGGGAGATGGGGCGTCCTCCACGAACTCTCCTTACCTAGGCTCTCTGGGTCTGTGGATTGTAGCATAGTTACCCTTTCTTAACAGCTAATATCCACTTGAGTGAGTGCATCTCATGTTTGTCTTTCTGGTTTAATCTCACTCCGAATGGTTTTTTTTCTAGTTCCATCCATTTGTCTTCAAATTTCCTGGTGTCCTTGTTTGTTTTTGTTTTGGTCTGGTTTGGCTTTTCGTGACAGGGTTTCTCTTAACATGTCCTTGTTTTTAACAGCTGAGTAATACTCCATTGTATAAGTGTACCACATTTTCTTTGTCCATTCTTCAGTTGAGGGTCTTCTAGGTTGTTTGCAGGTTCTGGCTATCACAAATACAGCTGTCGTGAACATAGTTGATTGAACAGCTGTCCTTGTGGTGTGATTGAGCATCCTTTGTGTACCTGCCCAAGAGTGGTCTAGTGGGGGCTTGCGGTAGGTTAGTTCCCAGTTTTCTGAGGAGCCACCACACTGACTTCCAAAGCGGTTTACAAGTTTACACTCCCACCAGCAATGCAGAAGCGCTCCCCTTGCTCCACATCCTCTCCTGCGTGAGTTCTGACATGGGTAAGATGCTATCTCAGAGCCATTTCCGTGATGGCTAAGGATGTTGAACATCTCCTCAAACGTTTCTCTACCATTTGAGATTCTTGTTGAGAATTATGTTTAGATCTGCACCCCATTTTTAAATTGGATTATATGGTTTGTTGATATCTAGTTTCAGCCCCCTGTCAGATGTGGGGTTGGTGAAGAACTTTTCCCATTCTGTAGGCTACCATTTTGTCCTCCTGATGGGTCCTTTGCCTTTTCAATTTCATGAGGTGCTATGTATTAATTGTCAGTCTTGGTGCCTGTGCTATTGTTGTTCTGTTTGTGAAGTTGTCTCCTGTGCCAATGCATTTGAGAGTATTTTTCACTTTCTCTTCTCTAGGTTCAGTGTATCTGTAATTATGTTGAGGTCTTTGATCCACTTGTACTTGAGTTTTGTACAGGGTGATGAATATGGATCAATTTGCATTCTTCTACATGCCGACATCCAGTTAGACCAGCACCATTTGTTGAAGATGCTTTCTTTTTTTCATTGTATAATTTTGGCTTCTTTGTTGAAAATCAGGTGTCCATAGGTGATGCACAGTTTTTTTAAGCAAGAAATATTTTTCTATATTCTAGAAATTTTTATTGCTTTGCCTTTGACAGTACATATACAATCCATCATTTTTCCCTTTGTGGATGCCCAGTTGGCCTTGCACTTTCTCCATTATTCTACATGTCACAAATCAACACCTTAGCAGGTGTGGGTTTGTCTGGAATATGCGTTGTCTGCTCAGTAAAGTTGGTCCATTCTGGTCTCAGCACCAAAGGGTCTGTGATCTTGGAGGAAAGATAAATCTCCCCACCTTGTTTATTATAGACCCCCTAAAAATAGCTATTTTATCAAAGAACTTCATCCTCCCTCCCTCCCTTTCTCTCTCCCCTCCCCCTCTCCTTTTCTTTTCCCTTCCTTCCTTCCTTCCTTCCTTCCTTCCTTCCTTCCTTCCTTCCTTCCTTCCTTCTTTCCTTCCTTTCCTGAAATTTAGTTTGCTTTTAAATCATGAACAGAGAGTAAATTTGGGAGGGTTGTGAGTTGTCCTGGTCTCATGCAGGTAACCACAGCTGCCCTGGACTCATGAGTGGGATAGCCATATCATGTCCAGAGGACAGTATTAACATAGTTTTTCCCTGATTTTTTTTATTCTGTTTTCTCCACATTTAAATGTTAAACTAACTTCACATTTCTGGAGCTGGTTTAATTTGGTCAGCATATATTATATATACATGGTGGATTTGATTGGTGAATATTTAGTTAGGGTTTTTGCATCTGTGTTTGTGAGTGGGATTACCTTGTATTTGTTTTTCTTCCCCGCCCCCAACTTCACCCTCTCAGGGTTCTGACTGGGCCTAAGAATTAGGTCAATGTTGCCCTGCAGTGGTAGCCCAAACCTTTAATCCCAGCACTCAGATGCAGAGGCAGGCAGATCTCTGTGAGTTCGAGACCAGCCTCATGTACAAGAACTAGTTCCAGGATAGGCTCCAAAGCTACAGAGAAACCCTGTCTCCAAAAAGAAAAAGAAAAAAAAAAAGAATTAGGTCGATATAAAAAAGATGTTACTGTTTTTAAATGTGGTTTTATCTTCATGGTGCTGGGTGCTGGAGAGAACCCTGGGCTTCAGAGTGGCCCTGCCTCTGAGCTGTGCCCTCGGCCCTGCTCTTCTTGTCTCTTAATGGCCTTTCCATTTCCTGAGCATTTGTGCCCAGCTGAAATTACTTCTTTTTCTAATATTTGGTAGTACTTACTGGTAACATCTCTGGGATGTTCTTTTATAAAGAAGTTAGAAAATTATGAATTTTTAAAACTCTGTCATTCTGCTGTGAGCTCTGTAGTTCAGGTAAGTAGCAGCGCTGGGTGCATGGGGGGATCCATGCGTTGTAAGCGAGTGGCTACTGCACGGCCTGTTCATGTGTGTTATATAGTTCGTGTGTGTGACAGTTAGTGTGTGTGATAGTTCATATGTGTGATAGTTCGTGTGTGTGATAGTTTGTGTGTGTTTTATAGTTTGTGTGTGATAGTTCGTGTGTGTGATAGTTTGTGTGTGTGATAGTGCATCCTTGGCGCAGAGAACTCACCTCTTCGAGATCTTATGGTAGTAGCGTAGTTAAATCATGGGACAGTTCTTTTGCTGGACTAAGACCAGCCTTAGATGCAACCAGTGTTTCACTGCTTCCCCTGTGCACCAGCCTGGCTTCTGTTACAGAATAGCCTGCTCTGTGGCCTTTCTGTCTGGTCGTCCTAACAGTGGATAAATGAGTGGCCCAGTGACTTTTAAATGCCCTTCAACCTGGAGATTATATCACTCTGAGCCAATTAAATCTCAGCAAGAACAGGAACGTCTTGAGTGCCCTCTTAATAGTGTATGTTATCTCAGAAGAAAAACCGTCTTTGTCCTCAAAGCTCAGGATTTGTTGGTGAGCCGGGATGAACAGCACATGCACCCCAGATGCCTGAGCTGTGTAGTCAAAGGGAGACGGTACACAGAAGTGGAATGAGAAGGAACATGCCTTGGTATTGTGTGTGTGTGTGTGCATCCATGTGTGTGAGTGTGGATACATCCATGTGTGCATATCTGTGTGTGAGTGTGTTGTACATCTGTGTGTTGTACGTCTATTTGTGTATGTCCACGTGTGTATATATCTCTGTGTATTGTACATTCATGTGTGTACATTCGTGTGTGTATGTGTGTGTGCGCGCATCTGTGAAAGGAAGCCACTGAAGCAGGGCAAAGGTGAGCATGTTCACAGGAAAGGAGTGTCAGGAGTGGACAGCCGTCTTGTCTGAACTGCCTGGCTAAGTTAATGCACTGGGCCAGGTCTACAGCCATGGTGTTTCCTTCAGCAAGTCCAGTCTGGTGGTAGCATGGGCCACCTAGATTTGGCAAGCTCAGAATAGCACAACTAAGGTGTCAACTGTGATTCTTTCCTCATGTCACAGTGGAGTAAAACCTTTCCATGGGAGAGTCCTCAGCCAGACTTCTAGCCACATCCCTGTGCAGTGGCCCGGACGGGGCTGCTTGTCTGCGCTCTGCAGTGTTGGAGGCTGTGGCAGAGGTTGTAGCTCTTCACTGGCCACGTCTCGCAGGTTCCAGTTTTGTTTGTGGTTAGCTCACAAGGTCGCAGTGAGGCTGAGTGCTCCCCAGTGTCCCCAGTGTCGTGGCATTGGAACAACTCAGCACAATAATTTCTGACTAATATTTGTCAAACAAAATCCAATGTACATTTTACCAAAAAAGTTTAAATTGTCTACAGAATAATAAAAACACTGACAGTAACCTAAATGAGCTACAGAATATTTCCAAGCCGCGGTTTATTTTTGATCATCTGCAGATTGACAGCCCGAGCACTGAACCTGAACAGCTGTCTCACCGCATCCTTCTGTTGGATGCACCAAAGGAGCCTGGGAACACGATTGGCGTGTGAAAGGCTTTGGATACAAGTCTGTAAATGTACAAATCTTCTAAAATCGGCCTTTAAATGCTTAGTGAGCTTACCAAAGCGCTTGCTGCGTGCATCCCTTTTCTGTTCTGGTTCGTTTGAGCTGACTGACAGTGATCATTTAAAAGTGGAGAGAAGTCCCAGGCAGAGAAGGACTTGGAAGACAGATCAATAGCTCTGCTCGGAGACCGAGTTGAACGTATATGTATGAAATTTATCTCGTGGCATAGAGTAGTTAAATTCTATGAAGTGAGACTTAAGGTGCAGCGGTGCCCACTGTCCTCTGTGTGTGACAGATGCTCAGACGTTGAGCCCTTTGATCACCTGGTATTGATTACTGTAGGCCATGTCTGCAGCTAATTTTATATCCTTCATGGATTCTCTACAGGCGCCATCAGAGTCTCCAGTGCTCACGATGCATTGTTTTTAAGTGGGGAACAATTAGGTTAGGGTGAGACTTGAACTAAGGGAAATTAAGTTTCTATAAAGAATAACATAAAATTTGCTTTGCATCTCATGAATATGCATTTTATTCCTTTCAACAAGGTAGCATACACTTGTCATATAGTCATATAGTCTTGACCTATAAGACATACACTGTAATTTATGATTTTTTTTTAGTTATTTATATAGGTGTTTCACCTACTTATGTCTGTCTGTACAACACTGTACCTGGTGCCCTCTGAGGCCAGAAGAGGGCATCAGATCTACTGGGATTTGAATCGTAGACTTGCAAACCGCCATGTGGGTGCTAGGAGTTAACTAGGCGCTGAACTGCGGAACCGTGTTTCCAACCCCTGTAAACTGTATTTTATTGAAAAATAATAGTAATGATTTTTCAGAGCTGTTGTGGCTGTTGCCTCCATGGCTATACCATCTTTTCTTGATTGATTTTTGGCAGATAAAATAACACAAGAAGATATTGAAGGCGTTCTGCAGAAGTTCACTGGGAATATAATGCAAGTGCCCCCACTGTAAGTTCAGTTACTGGATTTATGTTTAATTTATCATCTATAGGTTACGATCAATAATTAGAATAAAGTGGGCTTTTCTTTTGCTCTGTTTTAATCTGGACATTGTAAATAATCAGAAAGAGATGAGCAGATTCAGCCTGGATGCAGAGCTTTGGTCCCGAGACAGAAGTGCATTTGATCTGTGCTGGGCGTTAGCACAGCCTGGTCTCTCTGCGTCCCATCTCACTGACTCTGTGTGCAGATATCAGGCAGTGGCAGACCCAGAGATGTCACTTTCCCTAAATTTACAGCCAAAGGACTGTGTTAAAGCAAGAGGCCTGTGTCAGAGTCCTAATGTGTGCTCTCCTCCCTCCCCCGAGTCCTGACAGCATATCCAGCAGATAAAAGTCGTAACTTTGTAAAATGTGAGTATCAACTGCCTTACCACGTGTTTTGGTGCACTAGGGTCTGTGACAGAGCCCCACAGACTCGGGGCTGCACTCGTGGTCCTGCTACATCCAGCCTGAGGTGTTGCTGAATTGTTCACCAGTGAGAGCCTGCCTTCTCCCAGATGCTGCCCTGGTGAGGCAGAGGGATGAAGGCATCTGTCTGGGGCAACAACTTCTTCCTGAGGGCTCTGGGCTATATGACCTGGTCACCCTTCAGAGGCCTCTCTTCCTAATGCTGTCATCTTGGTATTGAGAGTTTGAGCAGGTGACCGGGAGGGGAAGCACTCGGCCACAGCCCCTCTTAGTCACATCTGTGTGTGCGTTAGTAGGCCACACCAGGATATGTCACTGACAGTTCGTTAGGATTTAGATTTTGGTTTTTTTTTTTTTTTTTTTAAGTTTTTTTGAGACAGGGTTTCTCTGTAGCTTTGGAGCCTGTCCTGGCACTAGCTCTTGTAGACCAGGCTGGTCTCGAACTCCCAGAGATCCGCCTGCCTCTGCCTCCCGAGTGCTGGGATTAAAGGCGTGCGCCACCACCGCCCGGCTAGGATTTAGATTTTATCTGTATTAGAAATTTTGCTTTTGTTTTCGCCATGAACATTGAACTGTATCCGTGTAGATACGTTTCTTCAAGATTTTTCTCAAACATAAAACTTAGAAACTTTTAGCAAAATCTGCATAAAATGTTTTAATCATTTGTTAGACTAAGTTAAATCTCTATGTTTATTGTATGTGGACAGCCTTAGCATTTTCTGTGGTTATTCATGAGTCTGTGGTGTCACGAGACTTCAGAACACAAAGCTCTGTTTACTGTGAGACATTTTTCAGGGAGAAGCTGCTGCTTCTGGGTTGGGGGCTAGTGAAGGAAGCTGCCAGGGTCATCTCCAGAAAAGCTGAGGAGGAAGACGGGTGCTGCCCACTGTTTATATCCTTCGCAGAGACAGGAGTAGACCAGGAGAAAGGGCTAGCTGAACTTGGAAGGGTCTTCAGTGTAAGGAGCTGCTCGTCTCCTCCACCCCTCTGGGAGTCACCCGCCCAGCCCCCACCACCTCTCTCACTCGCTCTCCTCACTAAGCTATTCTGCGCTGAAGAAGGATGGCCAAAGGCTTTCGACGTTAATGAAGAGAGGCGAAGCAGTTGAGGCCAGACCCGCCAGACTAGTGACTGTCTACAGCATCTCCCTCCTGAGGTTCCAGCCACCGCTTTTCACATTAGGTAGGACGGAGAGCATCGGAATCATCTGCTTTGCACGTATCTTTACTTTGTGTTTGGCTAATGCTGGAGAAGAGCTGTTTGTTGGTTCCTGGCCACCCGGCTAGCTTAGACCCGAATTAATCACACAGAAACTGTATTAAGTAAAACACTGCTTGGCCAATTAGCTCTAACTTCTTGTTAGCTAACCCTTACATCTTAATTTAACCCATTTCTAGTAATCTGTGCATCACCATGAGGTTGTGACCTACCAGCAAAGTTTCAGCGAGTCTATCTCCTGCGGCTCCATGGCATCTCCCTCTGACTCTGCCTTCTTCCTCCCAGCATTCAGTTTTCCCTGCCTACCTAAATTCTGCCCTATCAACAGGCCAAGGCAGTTTCTTTATTCATTAACCAATAAGAGCAACACACAGACAGAAGGACCTCCCGCATCAGGCTAATTTTACATAGAGTGGATCCTTTTGGTCTTGGAATATTTTTAACTATAAGAAAATTTTATGGTCTGATTTCATGAGGTAAATAAAACTGACTCTATAGAGGTTCTGAAACATCTAACTGGGCTAATTTCCAGATATTTTGTGGTCATTTTACTATAAACTTGGGAGTAAAATACTTTAGATCTCTTCAGAGAAGTAGGTAGGGAATGTGTGTTTTCAAGATCTTAAAGTTGGAGGCTGGAGAGACGGCTCAGCGATTAAGAGCACCGGCTGCTTTTCCAGAGGACCTGGGTTTGGTTCCCAGCACCCACATGGTGACTCTCAACCTTCCGTAACTCTTAGTCTCAGAGGTTCCCACACCTCTTCTGACCTCCTTGAGTATCATATACACACATGGTACTCGGACATACATGCAAATAAATTCCCCATGCATGTAACAATAGAAATAAATATAAATTCATTTTTATCTTACATATACTTTTCCTTCCATTTTGATTCATACTTTATGCATTTCATTTTAGAGTAAATGTTGATCTGCCCCTTTAAAGCACAGCATGTTTAGTTTTGGGATAAAAGATTGTGTTCATCCCTTCTCTGTGACCTGCATGTTAGCACCAACGATGTGAGATACGGGGGAAGCGGGAGACAGAGTGTTGTTGGACACCTGCTCACAGTTTGAGTTCAGGTCGTCAATTTGAGCATGTGATCTGTATTTGAAGTAGATTTAAAAAAAACCTTGTTTATATAATTTAAAAAATGTTTACATAGTTTTAAAAATGTGGTTGTTAGTCCCCGGGCTCCTTGAAATCCATCCAGCCCTCAATTTCAGTCATCGTGGCTAGAATCCCTTTAGACGGTGTTTCTCCAGCGCTCCCTTCCCTCACCGTCCCTGCTTCTCCTTGGCTCCTTATTCCAGGCGTAGCAAGTGCCTGCAGAGGTGGCACGGTAAGAAAACGAGGCTTACTTACGCTCACGCTTCCTGATTCTAACCGGCTTGACAAATAATGAAGAAAACCTACCGTTCACTCTTTGAAAGCGCAGCCCCCTCTTTGGCAGGGCAGACAGACGCCATGAACGATCATGGTTTCCTGGCTGCGTGTCAGTCAGAAGTGCCTCATGGTACTGACTGGAGAGTGTGGAAGGGCAGGTGTGAGCAGCTGCCTTCCGAATCGCGTCTCTCAGAAATGCTGGCCCTCCAGCTTGGTCCCAGGCTTTGCTTCATCTTGCCTCAGTAGCCCCCAGCTGGGAGCTGTAGGGAAGAATTAAAATTTCCAGGGGCTGAGTTTCGATTATTCTTCCAGATCTCTTTATTTGATTGATACAACTAGAAATAATGTTTACCATGAGCGTGTAGCCACTCCACTCGGGGCGTGGTCAGTCACTTCCCATAGGCCTTGCTTTCTGCCCAGCGTGTGCAGCCACGCTGATGGGACGCTGTCAGCTTTACAGCACAGTGTGGTTTTAGGTTATTTTATGGTTTTTAGCACCCCAATGTGGTTCTTTTCAATGCCAAAGGGATTTTTTTGATGGTGTTTAGTTAAATTTTTCAAATGTTTTAAAATCTGAAAATACTTAAGAAACCTACAGTTCATGATAGAAACGCTGGGATTTCTATTTAAAACCTATTAAGTGAACAAGGCTGAGGTATTGACATGGTATGGCTTGCCAGTTAATTTAAAATGTGTTCATGACTTCCTGCCTGCGCCACACTGACTTTTCAATCTCACACACACATATGCTGCTGGATGAATAATTTATGGTTTAGCACATAAATATTTTATGGCTCGATTGTTTGCATAGTGCGTTTCTACATGTGTTGAAGAGCATCATTTTTATGTAAAGTGGATCTCTCAGAGGTCAGCCTTTTACCGAGTCCCTGCTAACATTCCAGATGTTGAGTGCGGAGGAGGCTTTTACATCAGAAGCTTGGTCAATGACATTGGCAAAGGTAAGCAGAAAAATGAATTATGAATTATCATTTAGAGAGTAATGCTCCTTTTTGATGGGAGAGGGAATTTTCTGTTTTTCGCTTTTCTGAGGAATTGAACTGTTGCTGCTTTTAGCTCAGATGCACTGTGGGTTTATAGGCTGCACTCAGAAGGCCCGGCAGCTGCAGCGAGGCGCTGGTAATGGGGGAGGGCGTGAAACACATCGAGGGGCAGAAAATGAACACAGTGAGAATGGATGAAAAAGACAACTTTTTTTTTTCAAGTAAAAAACATCTTAACTCAAAGCGGGGCTCAGGAACAAAAAGATTATTTACATTGATACAAATCAAATTTTTCTTGAACCTGGAAGCCACAGTCTTAGAAGCACCCAGAAAGTTCTGGTTCTGCCTGTTCTGTTCCCTGGTCACGTGACAGTGGACAGGTCACATTGTCCTGTGTGCAGAATAAGGGAGGTTATTTACCTCATGGGGTTGCTTCAAGTGCTAAGTGGTTTTGAAAAGCGGGTGTAAGTTTAAACCACGAGACAGTCTTCCCTGCTTCAGCCCTGGTTTACCTCAGCCGCTGGACTCTCGCGTTGGTCCGTCACCCTGGCGTCCGGGTAGCGTTCTGCTGTCTGGAAGTTTGCAGGCTGTGAATACTGCGTAGCTCACCTCACGTTTTCACTTTGGGTATTGTAGAGCTCTCTTCCTGTGCCAACGTGCTGGAGCTGACCCGCACCAAACAGGGGCCATTTACCCTTGAGGAGCATGCCCTCCCTGAAGACAGATGGACCATCGATGACATCACACAGGCCCTTCAGCACTGCCCATCCCTTCTGCCAGAGGAGTCGGCGTTTAAAAAACCAAAATCTGAGAAATCCAGTGACCAGGTTTTAAGCTATGAATATATAACTCTGAGCGAGACAAAGAGAGAAGAGGATGCAGTTAAGACCCTCTGAGACTGGCCCGGGAAGGTCATTTCCTGGCTGGTGTGTGGACCCCGACCCAGGAGTGGCCGTTTCTTTGCAGGATGTCTTAATGCCACTCAGTGATGAATGTGATTGAATTCAGAGAAATGAGCTTTCTGGATTTGATCTTTTCTTAGTCTTTTTCATATGAAAAAGTAAACAATTTTCTAATTACGGAAAACAAGCAGTTCTGTTAGTCTCACAGAAGCAAGTGTACCGAATGTCACGTTCGCTTTGTTGAACTGCCAGGGGCTCCCACTGCTCTCAGATTCCTTGAGTATATTTGAAGTGCTCAGTATTGAACTGTTCTGTTTGCAGAGCTCACGGCTGTTGTGAAGCCCTGTGCTGATTGACTGTAGTCCTCTGTGGCTGTGTTTCTCAGATCTTGATAATGAATATATTTTCCTAATAAATATTCACAAATGCACAAACCTCTGTTCTACCTCTAACAAAATGCAATAGTTTAATATGTGTGTAGTCTCCCATGTAGAGCAGAACTCAGCTCCTGTACCTCTGTATTGGGGCAGCTATTTCTGTGGTCACCCACATCGTATCAAATTTCTAAAAATGTGGATTTTTAGAATATAAGCTAAAGAATGTATCTTGGATTAAAATTCTCTCCTGCCTGCTCGTCAGTGTGTGTCTGTGCCTCTCGGTGGAGCTCTGGACCCCTGGCATGGTTTCTGTATGGTTTACTCCTTCAGGTGATACTGTGTCATGGACAGAGTGGTCCACCATCCTCAGCTCCCACAGCTCCTTCAGGTGATACTGTGTCATGGGGAGAGTGGTCCAGCATCCTCAGCTCCCACAGCTCTCAAATGCTTGTTTCACAAAACTCAGGAGTTCTCACCCCTTCAATGTGACCTTGAGGATGTGTCACTTTTTAAAATAGCAAATTTCATGAGTACCTAATTTTTTTGTTATGGGAGTATGTATTGTTCATTTATTTGTGTGCTTTGGGTTCTTGGAGACAAGGTCACCTTAACCCCAGATAGTGGAGTTGGAAACGTGGCTCAGTGGTTAAGAGGACTCATTGCCTTTCCACCGTGCCTCACCCACGTCAGGTGGCTCCTGCTACGCAGACCTGAAGAGACTCAATACCCACGTCTGTCCTTGTGGGCACCCGTGAATGCGCATGTCTCCGTGCATACACAGATAAAATAGTTACTTTAAAAGGTGTCTAATTAAAGCCAGGATGACTTCACTCGCTGTGTAGCCAGGCTCCTCCTGTTTCCACTCCCAACTGCAGCCATCAGAGGCATGCACCCCTATGTCATGTAGGGATGGAATGTATCGTGCATATATGTTTAACTGCAGCCATTACAGCATGCACCCCTGTGTCATGTGGGGATGGAATGTATCGTGCAGATATGTTCAATTCCAGCCATTACAGCATGCACCCCTATGTCATGTAGGGATGTAATGTATTGTGCAGATATGTTCAACTGCAGCCATTACAGCACGCACCCCTGTGTCATGTGGGGATGTATGTATCATGCAGCTGTGACAACATTCAGAGCTTCATTTTCTAAAGTATATTTTCAAAAAGAAGATTTATTAAATATTTCATAAAATACAAGTTTGTATGCTTTTCAGATTACCATTCTTTTTAAAAGTTGTTTTCTGTAACTAAATAAATGAATAAATTGATGGTCTTAATATGGTTACTGTAATGTAAACCTAATATAAAAAGTTAGATGCTTCAACAGAATACTCTCAGCATATTGGCAACATTTTTAATAAAAATGTTAAAACTACTTCTGAGCAGGCAAGACAGCTCGTCAGGTAAAGAGAAGTACTTGCCCCCTCGCCTGGGTGTTCCTGGGCAGCCTGCGTGGTGGGAGAAGAGAACCAATACCAGCAAGCTGTCTGCATCTTCTCTGTAGCGTGAGCACGCCCACCCCACCCCTCCACACATAAGAAATGAACTTTTTTTAATTTAAAAACTAATTCTTAGTATAAGACAGAAAAAGAAGAGTATTGATATCCTGGTAAATTTGTAAATTAGAAGGTTTGTAAGTTTGATCCAACTGTCATGGTGCAAACTTTTAATCCTGGCACTGAGGAGGCAGCGACAGGAGGATCTCTGTGAGTTCCGGGCCAGCCAGGGCTGTGGAGTGAGACCCGGAACGTCTGTCAGGTTTCTCACACCTGCCTGGTGCCCTGTGTTTGGTGTAACAAAGGTGGCAGTGGATCCCGCTGCCCTTTGGAATGGCGTAGGCTGTGTATGGTGTGTCTTCATGAACAGCTGGAGTCTGAATAGACCACGTGGCTGAGCGATTTCTTTTGTCTTCTGTCTTCTGATAGGAAAGAGTGAACTCTGGAAAGGCGAGTAGGTTCCAGAAATGGTAGCCAGTCCTTTCCTTTGGTTTGAAAGTGCTGAGGAAAATTGCACAAGTCAAAAACCTACCCATAATGCTCCTCATCCTAATACAACAATTTCAGACTTAATTTTTATATTGTATTTCCCTTTTATTCATGTAATCGGGCACCTAGGCTTTGACTGACTTTTCGTGTGATCTTTGAGTGTGTTTAGTCTTCACGATCATCTCGGCCACAGCACTCTGACTCCGCTCCTCTAAACTGCTCTCCTGTTGGTGCGCACTTAAGTGCGGCTCAGTTCGTGGTTGCTGTAGGCGATGCAGTACGCACAGTTTTGTGGTCTCACCATTTGTTTGGGATTTCACATGCTGTTGCTAAAGTCTCTCTGCTCTGGGCCGTTTGTCTTTATACTTTGTTCATTTGTATAAATAAATGTCTCGATGGTTTCTTTCTCTGTTACATGACTTATGTGCAGTAAGCGCTTAGCAGAAATATTTTTCATGGCCTGTCTTGGTTTCTTCTCCAGGTGCTGTGATTAAATGTCCTGACAAGGGCGACCGATAGGGGAAGTGCTTATTTTGGCTCCAGTTCAGGGGTACAGCCGGTCAGAGCAGGGAAGCCAAGCTGCTCAGCGCACACCGCAGACAGCACTAGCAAGCCACACATGTTAGCACTCGCGGGCTCTCTCCATTTCACACAGTCCAGGACCCCCGCCTCGGGAATGGCCCTGTTAACATAGGTCTCCTGCTTCAGTTAACCTGGCCAGATCGCCTCTCAGGCATGCCAAAGGCTCGTCTCGCAGACGCCGGAGCCCGCCAAGCTGGCAGCACCGAGACCACATGTCTTGCCTTTTCAACTTGGGTTCTGCTGCCCATACTTGCTGACTCGTTTCTTCCTCCAAAGCAGTTGAAATATTAAAAGTATTTTCACTTTCATGGGTAGCTGGAACCAAGACAGAAAGCTCTGAGAGAGTTAAAGATTCACCCTTTTTAAAATTTTCATCAAAACGTGGGAGAAATATATGTGAGTCATGTATCTTAGGCCTGAAGAAACTTGGCATGATAAAGTCATTTTACTTACAGGCAAAGGCAAGTTAGAATTTTCTGAAGATACCCCAGGATGGGGCATACCAAATCACCTCATTTTCGTTTTCATTCTTCTCTCCCTGTCTCTGTCTCTGTCTCTCTCTCTTCCGAAACAGGGTTTCTCTGTATAACAGTCCTGGCCGTCCTGGAACTCATTTTGTAGACCTCGAACCCACAGAGACCTGCCTGCCTCTGTCTCTCAAGTGCTGGGTTTAAAGGCGCACACCACCACCATCTACATGCCCTTTTGATTTTGATTCTTTAAGCCTTACATTTTTGAGAAATATTGTGTTCACTTGAAAATTGTTTAAAATTAGTCAAAGAATTACTTCCTGACCTTAAAATCCACGAACATCAAAATAATGGGAATTTGTTCTTTACAAACTCAACCTTGCGACTGGTGAGCAAGGGATAAACTCCCATTTCCCCGTCCTCACTGGATCCTCCTTTCTTCCGTAGTGAATTAATTGTTGGTTTCTGACTCATGGGAGTCACCCATCTGAACAGTTCAGTTTCTGTCCCTCTGACTGAAATCCATGTCAAACAGTAAACATCTACAGGTTCAGTTAGCCGGTGAGTTGTTCTGTTTCAAAGGAAGAAAGTAATTTTCATTGCATCATGATCTGGATAATGGAACACGTTATTCAAAGGCGCTCTAAAGTGCCGCGCATTATCAAACAGATGAAGATAACGGTGTGACGTTTGGGCTCTGAAATTATTGTATTAACCTTAAGTTGTAAATAGACGGCTTTCCTCAGATATTGGGCCAGCGGTTCTAGCTGCCCTCTGTTAAAGCAGATGTGATGAACACATTACATGGCACCCAGATCGGCAGTACCTTCATTAGCAACATGGTATGTTTTCAGATTGATGTGAAAAGTGCTGAAGCCAGTCGTAAAGTTGTTAGGGATTGTTTTCTACTCATTTCTCTTAGAAAACTGTGTAATAAGATTATTTCCGTGTTACCATTAATCAGCTCTTTGGTGGTGGGCGAATCCTTCGTCTCTGGGGACTCAGCTAGCTTGCCTTTGACGAAAGAGACAGCCTGGCCTGTCTCTAAGACCCCTGCCAGAGTCAAGTCCTCTCAGCTAGCTCGCCTTTGACAAAGGAGACAGCCTGGCCTGTCTCTAAGAACCCTGCCAGAGTCAAGTCCTGGGCTTTGTGTTCTCAGAAACTCATTCCTCAGGAACTTGGGTTCTACTGCATTTATTGATTCTGGAGGGTTTTCGCCCTTCATTTCTTGTATTGTACATGTCTTCTAGTTATTAGTCTTTTGTACGCTCACGTTTCATCGTGGGCATCCAACTCCTCTTTCATGGTTCCCATCCCTTTATCCTTCTGCTCTCAGTCCTGAGTTTCCTCAATCTCTTTTCCAGATGCTTACTTCTGCAGTGACTGTTATATTCTGTTTTATTTCTAAAACATCACAGTATATTATATATAATGCATTATTTAAAATCTGCCTCTCCCTCCTCATGGCGCAAAGGATTGAACCCAGGACCTCATTCATGTTTAGACATTGTCCTACCACTGAGCTGTGTCCCAAAGCTCCGTGTTGTCTTATTTCTTCATCAGGCTTTCTGTGAACATGTATCTGTAAACTTCTGTTAACGACTCAATATGTATGCAGAGAATTGTTCATCAGCATATAGCTTCACGTGGTTTCTGAGACAGGACACATATGTCACCAGTGTGTAAATCAAGCAGCAGAACACTCCTGGCCCTGCCTATCCCTAGGCTCTGCAGCTTTTGGGGTCACTTGCTCCCTGCTCCCACCCACTACACACTGTGCGTTTTATTATCTTGTCTGTTTTGTGCTTTATATAAGTGTAAGCACATGTCTGTGCACATCCATGTCTGCTCAAGATTTTGTGGGGTGTGTGTGTGTGTGTTCTTTGTTTTGTTGCTGACTTAGCCCAGGCTGTTATAGCGAATACCAGATGGGATTGGCTCAGCCAGCAGCTGTCTTCTTTGGGGCAGGGTGCCAACATGGTCTTGTTCCTGGTCAAGTCTCTTCTGGCTCACCAAGCCCTCTTGGGATAGAGAAGTCCTTTGTCCCCTCCTCTTCACACAGGGCACTAATCTCATCGTGGGCTCTAACGCATGGCTTTATCTAAGCTTAACTGGTTCCCAGAGGCTCTGCTTTCTAACTAATCATGCTGGGGTTGGGCTGTTGTGACTGAATGGACATGTCCCCTATAGGCTCTGATATTTGGATGAAGACTTGGCCCCAGAGGGGGACAGCCTTGCTGGAGGAACTAGGTCACCCTTTGAGATGAAAAGCCCCACATCACTTCCGGTTCACTCTCTGCTTTCTGCTCACAGTTGATGGTCTGAACTCTCAGCTTCCTGCCTCAGCCTCCATGCCTGTCTGACAGAACCGAACCCTCTGAAACCATAAACACAGACAAACCCTCCCTTCTGAAAGTTAGTCATGGTGTATTGTCACAGCAACAGGAAGGGAGCTAATCCGGACATCACACAAACATCAGGCGGGAGTCAGGAAGATTCTGACATGGGCTTTGTGTTCCATTACTGTTGGTGTCACTGTGCTTAGCACCGCCCCCTCTGTGTTTTACTCGATGACAACACACTGCTTCGGTTTCAGATGGGCTCTGTGAACTATCTAGTATTTGCTTCCTGGTGAGAAATGCGTCCTTGCTTGCATGGCTGCGTCTAACAGTGGAGTCTAGTTCGTAAGGTGCACGACCTAAGGGTACGTAAAGTCATACAGTGTACGTGTGTGAAGCTTTGGTAGCTGCCAGGAGCAGGTTCTCAAAGCTTTCCAGCAGTGTCTCTGGATTCCGGCGTGCCACACCGGCACTGGCACTAAATGTTCTCTGAGCTATTTACAGAGGTGTTTGTATCACCACGGGGCCCCTCTTATAGTCCCCCATGCCCCCAGTCTCCCCCCTCACGCCCCTGTCTCCCTTTCCCCACCCCTAACCTCCCCCAACGCCTCCGGTCTCCCCTCTCATGCCCCCCAGTCTTCCCCCCATTGCCCCCGGCCTCCCTTCCCATGCTCCCCGCCTTCCCCCATACCCTCCAGTCTCCCCTCCCTTGACCCCCAGTCTCCCCCCCCATACCCCCAGTCTCCCCCCATGCCCCCAGTCTCCCCAGTTATGTTTGGTCTGACTCTTTAGTCTGTTTCTTAGCTAACCTTGTCTGTTTAGTGGTTTCTAGTAATTGATTTACCTAATATTCTTTTTTAAAGATTTGTTTTTATTATTTTTAAAGCTAAGTATAGGTGCGTGTATCTGTGTCTGTCTGCACGTGGGTATGTGCACACGAGTACAGGTGCCCACAGAGGCCAGAGGCATGAAGCCCCTGGAGCTGGACTTACAGGTGGTTCTAAACCATCTGACATGGATGCCGGAAACCAAACTCCCTATCCTCTTGGAGAGAAATGCTGGTGAACCGAGAACCACCCACATTCCAGAACCTAGTGTCACCATCCTGCCTTCAGGGACTCGGTGCCAGCAGCCAATCACCAGCTGCCAAATGCGACATGCCCACTGTTGCCACAAGTCAGGTACTCTCCCCCTCTCTTTGCCACAGAACCCTAAAGCAGCAAGGGTTCTTAGCCACGGAGCCATCTCCAGCCCTCGCCTCACTCATCTGAAATCCTTACAAAGTATGTGCTAATATCGTTTGTCAAATCTCCTAATTCTCAGCCAAGGCAAACTCTTCTGTGTTGCAAAGTGGGGTCCTGGGTTCATTCCATGAATCTTTATCTTTGTGGAACGTGGCTCGCCCCGGAGCATCCCTGTAGAGACCACTACTCCACATGTGAAATGTGTGCCTTGTGATAAAACTCCAGGTACGCAGCAGAAGACAGAACTGAAGAGAAACTGGAAGCCTGTGAGAACTGGCGGCATCTGCCCTCCCCCGCCACTACCACCACCACCTCACACTGCCCCCCACACTCCCCCCACGCTCCCCCCCACTGGCCCCCACCCCCGTGACTCAGACAAAGTAGGGAAAGCCCAGGAGAAACAAAACCAAGCGTGGTAATGCTATGGAAAATCGGAACACTAGCAGTCATGTTACCTAAGAGACTTTAGGACACTCTGCCTACAGTGGAAACACCACTGTGAGGGGTTACATACATCGGCAAGAGGTCAACCGTTTCAGTCTCGTAATGCAACTGTGATACACTTCAAGATTAAAACCATGTATTTTATAGTCACATATTTGGTAATTTCCAACATGAGACCAATCAGAGAATTCCCCTAGTATTTAGAAATTAAATAACAAACTTCAAAGCAACTTAATGGGTGAAAGAAACAAAGTTATTTTAAATGAAATCATAATCATATAAAGACTAGAAAACACCAACTTGCAGTTTTTATAACCCGATAACCAACCTTTGAAACCCTGTAGCTGGTAACATACCTATTAAACAAACAAGCAAACAAATGCTTTCGCTCAAAGACTGGAAACAAGGAAATGAGTACTTGTCTATATTTCTATCTGTCTTCTACATGTCTGTCCATCAGTCATCTATCTGTCCATCCATCAGCCCTATCTACTGTTAGATCTACTAGAGAATCATGACAGTACACCCACTTCAACTGCGTCTGCCCGTTCTGTCTTCTTCCCAAAGTGCGTTTGTTCCCCATCTTCCCTTTGTTTTCTCTCAATTTACCCTGCATCCTTTACTCCCTAATGTCTCTAAGCATTATCCAGTGTCTTGTTACGATTAGGGTAGAATTTGGTACTCCCTTGAGGTTTTCTGTATACATAAATTACCCCCCCCCCCCCGGCATTTATAGTTGAAAGAATTTTGAGATTATTTGGTCTATTTTTGGTAAAAATGGAACCCACTGTATCCTAAGAGTGTTTGAGAAACTGACTTGTGGAACTAATGTTACAGTTATCTCGGTTTCTTAGGAAACAGTCCGTCAAAGGAGCACGCTCAGTCGCTAGGGTGCCTGTTGTGCCAGCAGAGGACCTGAGTTTGGCCCCAGATCCATGGAGAAAAGCCAAGTGGGATGGCACATGCTGCTGATCCCAGCCCTGGGGAGGCAGAGACAAAAGGCCCCTGGTTTTCCTGGGCTGGAGAACCAAGACCAGTCTGCAAATCCCAGGCCAGTGAAAGACCTGTCTCAGAAAACAGTGGACGGCATCCTGAGGAAAGGGAACCAAGGCTGAGCCGTGGCCTCTACACACACACACACACACGCACACATACACACGCACACATACGCACACATACATACATACACACACTCAAATACACACAGTCACATACACTCACACACATACACACATACATACACACAAATACACACAGTCTCACATACACTCACACACATACACACATATATACTCACACACACTAAAAATCATAATCTGCCGAGAAGTAGTCTAAAGAACACAATTTTTCGTGTTTTGGGGTGCTTTGAAATATTTCACCTTCTCATCTTTCTGTTCTAAGAGAGCACAGAAAAGTGGCCTCTAACTCCAAATTCCTGTGTTAGCCAGGACAGCACTCAGAGGCCAGGTATCAAGTCACTAATGTTCCCTGGGTTCACAGAGCTGACAGTATGATTGAAAGGTGGTGACTGGGCTCATCTTACTCTGTAATTCAAATACAGCAGTTGTCAAAATATTCACAAGTGACTTTCCTCTGAGGGGATAAGGCATGGTGTACAAGAGACATGGTTCAGGCCTTTAAGAGCCTTCACTTAACTTGAGAAGGGATTTCAAGAAGGAGAGAGAGGGAAAGAGAGAGAGAGCAAGAGAGAGCAGTGCAGGGCTGTGGACCACATCATCAGTGAGTGTGTCTGTCAGAAGGGCTTAATGGAACAATAAGATGTTCCTGAAAACATCTGTTACATTCCTGCTGAAAGGAGAGGAGAGAGCACAGGATGTCGTTGGAAGACAGGCTTGGAGTCACCAGAGAACCAAGGGGACAGAGCAGCCGAGGGAGAGATTAGTCCTGCAAAGATGGCAGAGGACACGGTCAGTCGGTAGGAGTCCAGTCTGAATGGAGAAAAGGGTCTGAGTCATCTGAGATGATGTCATTGAGCCTTGAAGCTTCTTAAGGACTCAGCGATGCTTCAGAGCAGAGACTGGCTCATATGGCAGCTTTGCTTACGGAGCCTGCACTAGCACAGCTACAGAGGTGGAAGCAGGAGGCAGACACCCAGTTAGAAATGAGTATGGAGCAATAATGACTGATTGAGGTCATAAACTACAAACTGGAGACTCATTAGGTGATGGACATTTGAATGAAGCAAAAATGAAATTGACGGTCTTTAGTGATTTCTAGATAATTGAGGGTTATGGAATTGAAGGACAAAGTGATTAGCCATCGTTTTTCTCGAAGGAAATGAAGCTGAAATTCTGTTTGAGTAGCATTTTCTTAGGCACCGGGTAGCTGATAACAGTTGCCTGTGATGGGGACATCCACATGCATAGCCCTCTTTTACCGGATGATGAGCGTCTTGGAAAGACCGCAGAGTATTGTGTGTAGAGTCTGTTGACGCTGGTCTGTCTTTAGGGCTTCCTAACTGTGATTTGAAACAACCAAGTGGTTGATTGCATGGGCTCTGGATGATGCAATCTCCCAGGCTGCTGCTACCATCAGCTGTTAACCTTAGACAACTTAATTTACTTTCCTTGCTTGTAAAGTGGGGGTATTAAGACTCCCCTTCACAAAGTCCTGAACCCCAAATTAGATGATTCAGATAAGGTAGTAAGGTTCTTGGAGCCCAGGAGACAGGGAGCAGTGACTAGCTGCATATAGCTCACACCTGACCACACAGGGGGTGCACGCGAGTCTCCCGCCTCGCCGGTCCTTATCATGGGCATTTCAGAGATGCCTTCTCTTTTTTGGGTAATAAGATGTGAGCCACAATTTCCTGACAACAGAGATTTCGTGAGATAAGCTACCAATGTAAGTAGACGTGGCTTTAGAGAATGGGTGTCCACATCTGTGCAGCAGGTACATTAAGAAGCCCTAACTATTTGCACACATTTAACCCATTTACTCTTCTTGGAAGCCCATCCCATCTCCTCTGTCATCTGAGAGCGTGTCTTTGAACCATGCCTAGTTGTTTCCTGTAAAATGTGCCGAGCAGTCCCAAGCCAGATGTGTCCACACATTTATAGACACAGCATTAACCTTAGTACAGCAGCCCCTCTTTGTGGTGTCATGTCCCAGTCTCATTGTCTGTAGTTTGCCGCTATCTGGACATATAAAACAGGAATTTCTGGCTGTGGATGGTTCACAGGTTCTACTTAGCATTTATTAGGGTGCTTTCATCACTGTTTTATTATCAGCAGTTTACTGCCTCATTTATATCATAGAAATGTCTAGAGAAGATGACAGACGTCAGTGTGGTACTATCTACAGATTGAGGCATTCAATGGGGACCTCGGAATGTGCCCAGTAATAAGAAGGGGCTAATTGTCCATCGGTGGTAGCCTGCACCTTTAATTGCAGCACGCGGGAGGCAGAATCAGGCGAATCTATGTGAGTTCGAGGCCTACAAAGTGAGTCCCAGGAAAGCCAGCACTGTTACACAGAGAAACTGTCTGGGGTGGGAATGGGGGACTAATCACCTTAAAACCCTTTCACTTTGGTTATTCCATTAGTCCAGCTGATCTCATGACATCACAGGGTCTGTCTTTAGACAAAGACCTTGAAGTGGGACTGAGGGGAGGTGACCCACCAAGAGATGCACCCGTAGTGTACAGGGCACACTCATGCCTGCCTGCATCACATCCGGGGAAAAGTGCTCTGTGACACACGTTTAGTGGGAGGGATGGAGCAAGTGCTGTAACGCGGAGGAGGAGGGGGAGAAGAGAGGAGGAGGAGGAGAAAGAAAGAAAGCCATTTTAGATAAAAAGGACTTGGAATAAAAGCATAGAACAAGACATTTGTTTCCATTTTCATGTGGCAGACAAGAAACTTGTGGTTTGAGCCTGAGCGCAGGGTGGAACGGCCGGGGGTTCATCTTGGGTGAGACCCCCTCTTGGACTACATCTGGTCTGGGGCTGCTCGGTATGGGCTTTATAAAAAGCAGCTGGGCACAGTTCAAAGATGAGCAGCAACATGATGGAGGAACTGACGGGTGGATTTATGAGCACAGACCAGCAGATTTAAATATGTGCAGCTCAGCTAAGCAAAGACGGGAGGGGAGGCTAAATTTGTACAAGTATCTGAAGTGTGTAAACACTAAAAAGGGAGATTATTCATTTAATACAATACACGGGGGCATGATATGCAGTAATAGGATAAAAACTTAAGCTAAGCATATAAGTTTTTTCCTGATAATGAATCTATTAAGGCTGGCTGTGGTGTAGCCTTTCTCCAGAAAAGCAATAGAGATTTCAAGCCTTACGGTTTTTAAAACTTTCTTGGGAACTAGGTATTAGCTGTTAGAGCATTGTTATTCATTGGCCAGGTGTGATAATGGCCTTATGGTTGGATAAGGAAATGTCAGGGCTGGGGATACAGCTCAATAGGCCAAGTGCTTGCCTGGCATACACAAAGCCCTAAATTCAGTCCCCAGCCCCTCATATAACAAGACCTGTAAGCCCCGCATTAAGGAGGTGGAGGAAGGAGGATTAGAAAGTCTAGATCATCCTTGGCTATGCAGCAAGTTTGAGACCGGCATGGAAAAATGAGACCCTACCCCCAAACCATTGAGTTGATGGCTCAATGGGTAAGAGCACTGCCACTAAGCCTGGTGACCTGAGTTTGTTCCCCAGAACTCAACGTGTTGGAAAGGGAGAACTGGCTCCCGCAGGTTGCCCTGTGACCATTGCATGTGATGCTGTTACATGCACATGCCTACATGGGTGTGTGGGCCTTATGATAAAAGTAGCTTACATTCTAAGAGATTTGAACTTTTACTGGCCCTCACCGGCAGGGTTAATAGTACACCTTGAGGTCACTTAGGACTCCTGTCCTACTGTGTACTCGGTCTGTTTAACCTGCCTTTAATAATGTGACAATCAGCCTACCTGTCTTGAATTGTCATTTAAGCAGTTTCTACAACTTAAGCTAATGCTTAGCTGCAATCTGAAGTTGTGTTCTTTCCTGCCCCTGGCCCAGGGTAATGCAGGCGTGTTTTTGTTTGTGTTAGGATAATGTTTTGCCGCAAATATCAAATGGGATGAACGTGGTCCTTATAAAATGAGCATCCAGCACACATTCTGAAAGCAGCCTTCAGGTGTTGCTTGACAGTGTTTGTTTGTTTGTTATCTGGGTCAGGGGGAGTCAGTAGAAGTCAGCGACTTCATGCCATGTAAAATCTATTAAGGATTTGCAAAAAGAAACTCTCATTCCTTCCCATCTGATGCTTTCTTTGTTGTTTAATAAAAGAGAGAGCAAAACATCCTGTTAGGACACAGACAGGCAGACCAACACACACATACACACACACACACACACACAGAGAGAGAGAGAGAGAGAGAGAGAAACAGATTCATAGGACAGCCTTCAGACTCATAGACAGACAGACTCACAAACAGAGGACAACAGAAGACACAGGAACAGTAAAATAAGAATTCAAATCTGGGCTGGCACTTGGTTAAGTGACATCAAAGAGAGATGCTTTGATTTCTTTCCTTGATGTGATACTGACACATTATTGGTGACTTTATTAAAACCAAACACATGCACACACACACAAAGTAAATGAATTTAAAACGTTTAAATCTTTTCCCAGTGTTACATACACTGGATTATTGACCTACAACAAACTGTTATAAAGAGATTTGCTTAACAATACTGCAGCAAGGAAAGAAATAAAGGAAAAGAACTAGAAAGGGGAAGAGGAAGAAGAAGAGAGGAGAGGATGGATGAAGCCTGTGTGGCAAATACTCGATCATCTGACTCTTGGGCAAGCTTGAAGAGTCCATTTTACTCCTTTTTCTGCTCCCTTATGTGCTTGCAAGCCTTCACCATAAAAAGTGTTGATGTTTTCCTGAACACAGTTCACCAATACACCTGACCCTGGGCACCGGGACTTTAAATGCCTTCTATCAGGTAAACAGACTTCTGGTCAACCAGGACCCAGGACCTTTTTCATCTTGTTCTTGAGATGAAAGGCTCTCTCTGCAGCTGTAGATGGAAGTCAAGAAAATGCTTAGCAGTGCACATCTCTGTGTCATTCCAAGAGATGGTCGTTTAAAGTGAAAGGCAGGTTATTAAACCACTTCTCATAGGCTACCCCGTTCTTCTGTCACTGAGGGAAGATCCTGTGTCTTTGGGATGACAGAGCCTTGGTCTCTCAAACAGAGAAACATTCCTCTCTTGTTGAGTTTGGGAAGAAAAATGGTCATTCATAAAGGTGTGTGTGTGTGTGCGCATGTCTGTGTGTGCATGTCTCTCTGTGTGTGTACCTGTCTGTGTGTGTGTGCATGTCTGTGTGTGTGCATGTCTGTGTGTGCATGTTTCTCTCTGTGCGT
>JABTXL010017767.1:11773524-11798294 GCA_025134845.1 Neodon shergylaensis
AAGAAGAAGAAGAAGAAGAAGAAGAAGAAGAAGAAGAAGAAGAAGAAGAAGAAGAAGAAGAAGAAGAAGAAGAAGAAGAAGAAGAAGAAGAAAACACAGAAGAACTGTAACATAGTCCTCAAAAGGACATCATCTCTGTCTCTAGAGTTTGAGGATTATAGGCACAGATAAAGCAATACTCTGAGTGAAGCCCAAACCGACCTAAGGACCTTCCAGAACCTTCCACCCCCCTCAACAGGACCAACTTACTAGTATGTACACCCATGTTAGCATGTGGGTGCAGCGTGGCTCAAAAGTCTGAAGCATAGCTTGGTCCACAGTGTTACATGGTGAGCACCAAGGGGACTGCTTGATGTCCAGGTGAGGTTTCATGTAGTCGGGATTTCTTTGGACCATCAGCTCCCGAATAATGACACGGAGACTTTTCATTAATTATGAAAGCTCAGCTTTAGCTTAGGCTTGCTCCCAACTAGCTGTTATAACTTAAATCAACCTGTTTCTACTAATCCACATTCATTCTGTCACGTGACTCATTACCTCTCTTCCATATTGTCTATCTGACTTCCTCTGCATCTCGCTGGCAAATTTCTACCTCTCTGATTCTTCACAGAGTTCCTATCTGTGCCGGGAAGTCCCACCCACCCTCTCCTGCCTAGCTATTGGTCTTCAGCTCTTTATTAAACCAATCAGATTTGTACCTTGGTAGAGACACACCTTCGCAGTGTACAAAAAGATGATCCCACAACAGTTTCAGGACTGGACTTTTTCAAGCTATTTTTTATTTTTAATAGATTTTATTTTTTGACACTTGGGTTGTAAACCCAGCCTTTAACAACTGAAACATCTTTTTAGCTCAAGATTTTATTTTTTAAAGCCACTTGCATTTATTTATTTGTTTGTTTGTTTGTTTATATTAAGACAGGGTCTCTCTCTGTAGCTCTGCCTGCTCTGGAATTCACTGTGTAGATCAGGCTGACCGCAAAGATCTGCCTGCCTCTGCCTCCCAAGTGCTGGGATTGGAGGTGTGCACAATGCCCAGCACAAGGCCACTTTTAGACTTACAGAAAAATTGAGAAGACAATATGTTTTCCTCCACCATCTCTGGTTATTACAATTATCAGCATCCTGTATAGTTATTGTTCATTTATTACAATTAACCAATATTGATACTAATAGCCATTCTTGATTGAGTATCCCTTACTTTTCTCCACCCCCAAACTACATCTGATGACACTGAGTTTTAGTTTTAATGTCTCCTCTGGCTCCTCTTGACTTGGACCAAGTTTCAATCCACTTTGTGCAGATAAGTCCAAGGACGGAAGCATGGGTTCTTAGAAACCACAGCCCCGTGTATTCCAGGTCTTGCAGAAACAGCCCGATGCTCTGATAGCTCACAACGGCATTTCAAGGTGGTGAGCAGCTCCGGTCCACGTGACTGGGAGAGCTGCTGCTTCTCCTGCCAGATGACTAATTGAGCACACATGCGCATTTTCCAGGTGGCGCGTATTTCATGGGATTGCTTCAATTACAGCAGTACATGCAATAATTGTCCAATTACCAGCCTTACGTTTGCATTCCCGGCACTCTGTTTCCCCAACTATGTCCCTGGCTTTGAAAATGTGGCTTTAACCACTCTGGAAATGTAACGTGACTGATCTTCCCCACCGTCGGTTCCCCTTCTGTTGACTGTGTCTGTTTCCTCAGTGCTCACGAACCTGCTGGCTGTCTTCCACTTTAAGGGATAGGAGGAAAGCTTTCCTGGTGCACTGTGCTTATTGTCTGAGTCGCTACTGGCTGCTTCTCTTGTCTCTGTGAGGAAATCCCTGAAGAACTGGTTTTGGCCCTCACTGTCAGAGAGTCTCAGTCGAGGAGGTGGAGTGGGGTGCAGCTCTGGACGAAGGTCATTCCATGTCAACACTTGTTCAAGTGGGACAGACTGGGAAGCAGGCACAGCCAGCCCAGAGCTCGCAAATGCAAAAATGCCTAGTGAACTCTTCTGCTAGCCAGGTCCCGCCTCCTAAAGGTTCCACCAGCTTCTAGCAAGCTGGGAACCACACAGTCAAAATGTGATCCTGGGAGGGACACTTTGGATTCAAGGAACCTTAACACCATCAGCTTCCTTGTTTCTTTGTTTGGAAGCTTCGAGACACACGATCTATTAGTACTATTCCCCTTTCTTGTCCGCCCTTTTATTCTTCTCTTTAGTAGACTCAGACCTCTTCCTCAGGACTTGAAATTGATCCAGTAAATAGTAAGTCTCAAATGTCACAATCTTCTCTGGCTCCTCTCCTATGACCTTGGAAGAACTGCCTGTGTGGGTTACTTTCCCCTTTAAAGGTCTCTTGGTTTTTATGACTTAAAGTGATCGTGGTTTTCATCTCTAAGCGTTGCTTTATCTCTTCGGCACCCCTCCCCTCCTTCCCATAAACGCTCTGGTTTCCCAGAATCTGCCTCACCTCCGGGATGTTTTCTGTGTCATCTTATCCACACAAGAGTCCTTATTGCATTATTTCCTCTCTATCAATAACTCTGGTCTTTCTCCCAAGCTCCTGCCTCCAATTTTCAAATGTCCCTAGACATTTTTAATTGAATCGCTCTCCAAAGTGTGTGTTCTGTTCTTCCCCACTCCCTCAGCTCCCCTCCAGCTTTAAGGCCTGTGTTTTCTCCTGCACTTTTCCCAGGAGCCCGGGCTTACAACTTTTCTTTCTGTAATCCTGTCTTTGGTCTCCTGCAATCAACCAGCCATTAGAAAGTGGACCCGTTCTTCCTTGGCAATACCTCTGTCTTTCCCTCTGCTATCGCCATTCATTTATCCAGTGTTTACTATATGCCAAATGATACCTACTGCTTCTTTCTGTCATCTTCTCCTTTTTGTGGTTGTCTTATTTGGGCTGCATCCCTTGCACATTATCAAAGTGTTTCCTGAACAGTCTGTCCACATCCTGCCTTCCGTGCTTGCTTAGGGACATTTAATGATGGCGTACCGCCTGTTGCAAGATGCACTTCTCGGCAGAGGGCTCCAGAGTCTGGAGTTCCAGGGGACGCTTTAAAGGCACAAAAGCACATGACTGAGACGGGAAGAAGTGATTTCTGCTTATCTTATGAGAGAGTACAGCTTTCAAGCCATGTTTTTTTTTTTTAAGATTTCTTTATTTTATGTGCATGATTGTTTTGCCTGCCTGTATGTATGTGTGCCACGTGCTTGTCTGGTGTCTGGGGAGATCAGAAGAAGTTATAGCTGGGGGTGAGTCACTTTGTGGGTGTTGGGAATTGAAACCAGGTTCTCTACAAAAACATTCCATGCCCTTAACACTGAATCATCTCTCCAGGTCTCCACCTCATTTTTTTTAAAGTTGGGGTGTCACTGTGTATCCCTGCATGGCCTCAAGCTCACAACTCGACTCATAATTCTTAAAAGACAAAGCTAAACAGCAAACAGTTTGAAGACCTACTATGTTAGTCTTAGCCTGACAGTTAATGACAACTAAATCCTAACTGGTTTCTAAATGAGAACTAATAAGCCGCAAGCTAACTGTAGACAACCTTCTGCTGAACCAAATTAGACCCGTTACCAGTCAAAATCCAGAATCGCCCAGTTAGGGCTTGGCTTGCATCACCTTTCGTTAAGGGATGCAACTAACCTTCCCACGTTGAGCTGAACTCTCTCTCTCAACTCCAAGGGGGCTCTCAACGCCCCCTTCAGGCTTCCAGGAGTGCTTTCTTTTCCTGGAGTTGTCTGTGAACTTCATTTCACAACCCTCTGAGCACTCTTCGCAGATCCGCCAGGTTTATTACTGATATTCATGCGTTTGTATTTGCTGACTGCTTACAGCACAGATGGCGTCCTAAACATCTTCCCATCACTCACAGCCGCTAACACGGGGCTTCCTTTGGAGGAAGCACTCGTAGACATCGACATGAGTAACTGTCCTCTCTTTTCTGTGCCCTTGTTCTGAAGGAGTCAGTATGAGTCCCGGTGGAAGAGGAGGAAACATATGGTGTACGTTTATGTAAAGCAGATAAAGAAAAAAAAGAATGAGAGGCATCATAGAAGGGGACAGTAGGTATGAAAACAAAACAATAACCTGCCTTATTCAGCACTGCCCAAGAAGGCAGCAGCAGTAGTGACCCTTCCACTACCCTTCAGCCCTCTTCACTGCACCTTTCTTCATGAACTGACATAGAAGATATCCGCCCATTAAGGTTTCAGGTATCCTTGGAGACAAGGGCCGCTGTGCTGGATAAGGGTCCTAAACAGAACAGCACGGTGTTGCGTGGGAGGAGCAGGGGTGAGAAATAAGAACCCGAAAGCGGTAGCTGGGTCCAGGAGGTCTTTAACCTCATGGCTGACGCCAAGCAGATCTGCTATCAAGTACAACATCATTTATACCATTTACGGGGCAGAAATGGCTGATGTCAGCAGAGAGCTAAATCAGACAATGTTGGCAAAGAGAACGCAGAACGCTTGGGACACAGCTGCCCTAGGACGGATAACCACAGCCCTGGGAGAAGAGTTGGGTCCCTCCTCAGACGACACAACCTTGACTCCTTGGAGGCACAAACTCCAGATCTAGTCACACCTAGACAAGGACAGAGAACTGAAGTTCCCTTTTATCAACTCCTCTAAGAAGGTCTTGAGTTGGTCTGGCTTCCCACACTGTGCCCATCATGAGGGAAAGTTGTAGTTGAGATGCCGAAGACAGGCATGTGGCAAGCAAAGCTCGTGCTGCCAGTGCTGACGAAAGGGTTCTGATTCCTGGCCTATTCTCATCTCTGCTTTTATGACTCTCTCTAGAGTTAGGATCTTTTCTATGTGTAGGGAAAACGTGTTGATTTCTGTCTATCATTGGGGCTGTATTATCTCCCTTTAAAGTTCCCCTATCTATGCAATAACACACCCCGTAGGCATTCTTTGAGCCCTTATGAGTACCCATTGTGCAACATCCATTTTAACACAGAAAATCCCAGACTGCACCACGAAGCCGTTCGAAGCCCCCTCAGTGTAACGAAGCATGGTCCTTCCCATCCATAGTGCGCAGGGCATGCCAGTGTCTCCTTCATCAGACGTTTTGCTAGCTTGTCTGTCTTGTCTGTTGTAGCTGTGTAAGGTTGGATACATCCCTTGCTTTTTCCACGCAGAATGTATAACCGATGACAAACTATAGCTAAGAAAATGGATATTTTTCTGGCGTCGGTTCTGCATGGAAGCAGGTGACCAGGCTTCCATTGCTTTTATGCGGCTCCTTTGCTCTTGGTTGATTTTGAGTAATAGCTTCACTTCTGCGGAGAGAGGATTTTATTTGAAGCCTATTCAGAGATTTGCTTCAACAAACTGGACTATAGGTTTCAGAAAATCTCTTTTGAACCTTCCTATAATAGATTTTCTCATCGGTTATTCCTGGAACACTTCACGCTCCACAGCCACGTTCAGCAGCTCTGCTGGGCTCTGCCCGTCTGCCCATTAACCTGCCTTGTCAACTTGGGATATAAACAGAGGAAAATTGTTTTAAATTTTTCTGATTAATTGCTTGACATCCCAATTTCCCTGTTACCAGCAAGTCCTGATATTTCTTTAGAGCTTCCTTTTCTTGTTCCCATCTTGTTCCCTGAAGTATTGCTCTTATATCTCAGCAACACAAAGAGAAAGAACAGGGGTCACTGTCAACCGCGTGACATCACTCTGGGGAACTGCTCCCCATGGCGTCTGGGGCCCCCCACTAACACAAAGAGAAAGAACAGGGGGTCACTGTCATCCACATGACATCACTCTGGAGAACTGCTCACCATTGTGTCTGGGGCCCCTTTTGTTTCAGTCCACTGTGCTGCTGTAACAAAGTCACATAGACCGGGCAGTGCATGAAGTTTCTACAGCTCTAGATGCCAGAGGTTTAGAGACAGAGGTGCTAGTAGACCTGGCATCTGGTAAGGGTAGAGTTCTCATGGGCTGATGGCGGTTAGCATGTCCTCATATATCAATGTGGAAAGAACAAGAAGTGTTCTCTGGGTCTCTTGTATCTATCAGGCTAGAAATCCCATCTACAAGCCGGGCAGTGGTGGCGCATGCCTTTAATCCCAGCACTCGGGAGGCAGAGGCAGGCGGATCTCTGGGAGTTCGAGGCCAGCCTGGTCTACAAGAGCTAGTTCCAGGACAGGAACCAAAAACTACGGAGAAACCCTGTCTCGGAAAAAAAAAAAAAAGAAATCCCATCTACGGGAGTCAAACAAACCTGTGCTCCTTTCCCATGCTGTACCATCTAGAAAAGTTCCTGGCTTGGCCCGGCCCTGGGCCATACACTTTGTGAAGCCGCCACTTCTCCACAGCAGCATAAGAACTGGAATACTATTCTAAACACTGTGGTTCTGTTTGTTTTAGAGATTTTTATCTCAGGAATTGTATTTGTTACTTTTGGCTGCTGTGGTCAAAGATTATGACCAGAAGCAACTTAGAGAAGAAAGAGTTCATTTTCACCTGTGGCTCCAGAGGGAGAATCCATAGTGGTGAGGGAAGCAGTGAGTTGGAGGAGGAATCTAAGGGATCACATTTCCATCCAAATACAGGGAGCAAAGAGAGCAAGCTAGATGTGGGATTCAAAACCTGCCCCAAGTGGTGTATACTTCCAGCAGGGCTGCACCGCTTGAAGGTTCCATGGTCTCCCAAACAGCACCACCTACAGGGGAGCAAGTGTTAATTACCTGTGCCCATGGGGGACATTGCTCATTAAAGCCACGGAAGGGTTCTTTCCATTTTTAACAAACTACATGTTTATTTCAAGTCTGAGCATGTAGGAATGGATTTTCTTTACTTCTGGAAGGTTCCTAGGCTGCTATTACAAGCTCCACAAACTCAGTAGCTTAAGACAGTGGATATTCTCTCTATGATCGAGAGCCCAGAAGTCCCAATGCATGGTGTTGCAGGGCCATGCTCCCTGAGAACTCTGTAGGGAAGTCCTCACTGCCTCTGGGTGATTCTCTGGAAAACCTCGATATCTACTGCTTTGTAGCACCTCCACCATGACCTCTACCATCTCAAGATATCCTATCACTTTTGATTGTGTTTCCACATCTTATCCTGTCTTTTATTTCTTATTTAGCTTTTATTCATAACCATCAATGTGACTCTACAAGGCAGCTAGACTTGGAGCCGAATGAGGAAAATATGGAACTCAAAGAGCTGCAGCAAGAGCAGCTTGTGACCATGTAAGAGGAGGGCACTCCTAGGTTACTGAAGGAATGGCCAGTCTGGCAGTTGAAATAGATGCATACAAGTTAAAGGCAACAGAGCTGTCAATAGTTGGCAATGGGGGTCTTCCTGCTTGTCTTGCTGTTCCTGCGCCCAGAGCACCCCACAGCTTCTACCATTAACAACAACCTTTGGGGTCCCAAGACACTCTTCGGGGTTCAGAATTGTATGCTACAGCAAGTGAAGAGGACTTTTTTCTCTGCTAACTGAGGGAGAACAAAAAACTCTCTCACACATGCTTTTCTGAATCAGTTTTCTTTTTTTTACTCTTTTGCTTCTGTTCTGATTCTCCTGTCCTACTTCTAATTCCTCCTAGCTTCCTCTCCTGGCTTCTTCTCTCTTAGCCTAAAAACTCTCTCTCTCCCAGGAGCCTTGAAGCAATAAAGAAGTTACAAGAGTTACCTCTCTTATTGGTCGAAAGCACATTCCTAGGGTAAGTGAAAAGGAGTTGAGCCATTGCCATGGCAACACAAGTCTTACCTCATCTTAATGTATTTACCTCCAATGACTATATTTACATAGAAGGTTATGTATTGAGGTACTGAGAGTTAGGACTTCAAATTATCTTTTAGGGGAAGGACAGCTTAACACATTTTGTTACTATGTGTACCTCCTCTTTCCAAAGTTCTTAACAACCTTTGGAAACAACCTTTACACTATAAGGGAAAGCACCTGCTCAGGTCACCTAACTAGGATTATAGGCTCCTGACTTGCCTGTGTTTTCATTACTCACAGAACCAATCAAGACACTCATTATCCAGAGATTTCCCCCACAGAGACCTGCTGTTCCCAGTTCGGACAACTTCCCTGGGTGACAAGACATAGGCGAACTGTAGCCTTATGCATGTCATACTTGGTTATACACGGCAGGGACTTCGAGTTCCTTGCAGATGATCTGTTCTACTACCCCAGTAGAGCCTGAGGACATTGAGAGATCTGTGTGTTTAATTAGGGACGTTAAAGCCAGAGGGGCAAAGTAACCATTCAGGTGGTGTTGACTGAGGTCTCTGTCCCGCCCAGTCCCACAGCGGTTCAGTCCCAAAGAAACACACAGAGGTCTATGTTAATTATAAACTGGTTGGCCTATTAGCTCAGGCTTCTTATTAACTCTTATAACTTACATTAGGCCATAATTCTTGTCTATGTTAGCCACGTGGCTTGATATCTTTTTCAGCAAGGCATTCTCATCTTGCTTCCTCTGCATCTGGGTGATGGCTGCAGACTGAATCTTTCCTCTTCCCAAAAGTCTCCTGTTCTCATTGCCCCGCCTCTACTTCCTGCCTTGTTGCCCCACCTGTACTTCCTGCCTGGCTACTGGCCAATCAGCATTTTTTTATTAAACAAGTACAAGAAACACATCTTTACAGGGTAAAATCCTTGTCCCACAGCAGGGTGGCTCAAACAGTAAACAGCAGAGCTGTGTTTGTGAATATTCACATCATTGTAGCTCTGACCACCAAAGGAGCTGAAGTCTACCCATCCTCCAGACTCACTGAAGAGCATCAACTTTGGAGACATTGTTCTTGTCTTCCTAGGACCTAAGAAAGTGAGGTCAAAAGGTATCACAAAAGACTGGAAAGAGAGATAGTGGCTTGTTTTTAAATTTTATCCGGTAGGTAAGGAAAGACTAGTTTATTAGTTTTGAAATGGAGACTATGCCAGGGGCTGGTGTGGGGTCAGGATTCGATGTTGGATCTAGATGGCGTGGTGTTTGAGTGAGGTGTTCTAATGGGCTATTCCCACTGAAAGTGCATGCATGCCTTCAAATGGGCCCAGTAAGTCTATGTTTGGCTTTTCTTTATGGCTCAAGTCCTGCAGCCCAGCTCATGACGGCACAGGAATCCTTTTGAATGCTGTGTCCTCTCCATTCACCAAGAAGCAGTTCATAAATGCCAGTAGCCAGCCCCTGCTTTAGAAGCCACACAAAAGGGATAGCAAGTGTAAAATGTACTCACAAAGTTAAGGAGATAATTTCGTGACGTAAGCGCTGTGGTATGGATAAATGAGGTTATGAGAAAAAGGTACCTAGAGAATCATCCAGGCAGGTGACCCTAAAGTGGATTATAATGGAGTCATATCTGTCTGTACCCTGTGCATACAAATGTCTTATTCCTTGGTGCCTCCCCAGCACTGGACTTGGCGCATAGTGACAGTGATACACACTTCTCCAATGAACTTCGACCTTTCACCCTAACCTCACTATGTTAGATCTGAATATAGTCAGTTTACAGTTGAGAGAAATGAAACTCAAAAATATTTGTAAGTTATACAGGATTCTCAGCTACAAAGTGGAAAACCAAGGTCAACAGGCATTTCTAGCTCCTCCTGGTCTCTCAGGCCACATGCCAAGGACTCTAGTCCACCAACCCCCTCCGCCCCTGCTGCTGCCCCCGTCCACTGCCAGGTCAAATTCAATTTTCCCCTTTGGTTGCACTCAAGCTCAGAGCAAAACAACTCCACCTTAAATCGCGGGATGCTTGATCTGTCAGGGTCTGTCATGGTGAGAGAGCTCTCTAGGTGTTAGATCTTCCTTTGGTTTGTCACAAAAAGGTGATAACTGAAAGGCTAGGTAGTTTTTAAATTGCAGGCTCAAATTTTTAGCTTTTTTTTCTTTACCTTGCTATTTTTATAGGTGTTTCACTAATAGCCACCACTGTTTTGCCTAGAAAGCCCTAGAGCTGTGATATTTGAAGTAATAAGTCCCCTCACTGGTCCTTTAAAGATCTTTCGTAAAACTGCTGAGGTGCAATTCACAGGCCTCATTTTGGAGGCCCCAGCCAACTTATTTCCTCCTCCCTGCCTTCTCTCCACAGAGGATCTCATACAAGGCTGCTTGAAGGCTAAGGAGTTTAGAGCAGATTCCCCTACCATTTCTTATCTTGAAAAATATTCAATATTTGTATAATTAAAGTGAAGTCTTCCTAGAGAAAATGACAACTCAAATGATCTTAAATGTACCTCCAAGAAAGAGGCTGTCACAATGACATTTCATTGTAGAGCCACATTCTCCAAGGCCTTTGCTCTGCTCTGATTCCTCGTAGGCTTTGAAGGTTATGTCATGGCTGACTTCAAATCGCGTTTTAAATTATCGTGGCCTCTTTCAGAACGGGTTCTGTGAGCGAGGAATCCTTCTTTTACTCTAGAGTTTCTTCTATTGCATTGTTACCAAGGACTTGAAACAGCAAAAGTTGAAAGCAAACAAAATCTTCCCTGACCTTGGTTTTCCTGCTAGCTAACATCTTATTTTGTTTCTTGTGTACTAACAGTTTTTAAATAGCTCTTCAATACCTTCTGTCTTGATGTCTTCTCTGCTAAATTGTGCAGCAGAGGTGACCCATGCCCTCCAACCTAATTGGCAAATCTAAGGGAATTTGTCAAGCTCTCTGCAGTCTTGGCATCATGCTTCTCACCCCCCTCCTCACCCCACACTTCTCTGTGCCCCAGCATACAGTACCTAGGTTTTATTCCGAATAGCTGCAGGGTTAATCTCCTAATGTGTGCATCTGTGCATATAACTGAGGGTTTCCACATCAGATGACAGCACTGACTGCTCCAAGGTGTGGTTGAGGGGAAGGTTTTCATTGTACATGTGTGTGTGTGTGTGTATGTGTGTGTGTGTGTGTGTGTGAGAGAGAGAGAGACAGAGAGAGAGACAGAGAGAGAGAGAGACAGAGAGAGAGAGAAACTGAACATGGTCAGCGGACTGGACTTGGCCATGAGAGTAGGGGGATGTGAAGAATGAAGACAAAGAGACGGCCAAGAAAGAGGAGCAAAGGAAACCAAGAGAGGGCAAGAAAAAGGACGAAGAGAGGAAGGCAAAGAGCGAGAGCAGAACCGAGAGAGCAGGGTGATGAGGAGAAACTGGAAGCTCAGGGGAAGGAAGGCCAAGAGCTGGAGACGACGGTTAGGGCGAGAAGAGGCAGGCATCAGCATGGACTCTGAAGTGGGTGCTTGTGATACTGAGGGAGATGGGGGTCAGTGTGAGCCTGTAACTCCACTTCCAGGGGTCTGATACCCTCTTCTGGCCCCTGTGGGCACACACATGGTCCACACATATATATGTAGGCAAAATACTCACACAGACAAAAATAAATGAACAAACAAGTAAATACAAGAACAAATAAATAAGTACAAATGAAAACACTCTGAACTTTGAGTTTTAAAATCTATGGGCTACAGGCAAAGTCATACTTGTCAAAGACGTGGTCCTGAACACTTGAGATTTGTTGGATCTCTCTCAAATCTACTTACTTACGACCTTAAGTATTTAGCCTCCCGCAGCCTCTGTCTGCTTATATAACAGAATAATGATTGCTTGTGTAGGAACAAACTTAGAAGATGTGTTCAACAAAGTATCAGGTGTAAAATCGCAACTCAATGCATGCTAGAGGGCACAAAGAGCTCATTCCAAGGGCTCTGGTTTCTATTTCGACTTGTTAGCCACAAAAATCAAAACTTATACTTAAGTATTCAAAAGCATTTGGCATAATCTAAATGTATAAATTAGCTGTCTTCACCTTAAATGTTTATCTTGTTCCCAGCGTGGTGCCAGATGCCTTTTAATCCCAGCACTTGGGAGGCAGGAGCAAGCTGATCTCTGTGTTAGCGGCTAGCCTGGTCTGTACAGCAAGCTCTAGGCCAACCGGACAATATAAAAGACCATGTCTCATGAAAGAAAGTGTCCAGTGTAACAGTAAATTAATTCAATTTTGACTGAAGCCCTTAGGTTTATTCCACCCCCATATGTGATAAATAAGATATTCACTAAAATAACACTGTTGCTTCTATTTCGGAACAGCCTCCTTAGGAGCAGTTCATGCACCGCGCTGTTCACCTCAACTGCAGCTGGCAACAGTTTAGTTATTTTAGTTTTTTTAATTTGAGAAGGAGCCCATTGGGGTCATTTAAATCCTTAGAACTGAAGCTGCTTCAGCTGTTCTTATTTTTATTTACCTTTTCTTTTCTTTTCCTTTTTCACCTTGGCATGGAGAGAGGAGAAGATAGGAATTCAATTAGCACCTTGATATTTTCATGATCCCTCCTTTCTGCTCAGGGACCACTTCACAGGCGCTGCTTCCCGGCAGTCGGGTCGCATCAAAAGTGAGGGCAGCAGTTTCTCGGTTTTTAATTTTCTATAAAAAAGGCGAGGCATCCATTTTGTTCCGCTCTAATTAGTAGGAGAGTCACTCTCGCCTGTGTCAGTGAAAACCAGATGCCTGGGAGCGGGTACCTCACAGGGCTTCCAATTCAGGCGCCTACTTGGCTTCCCGGTGTTAGGCTCACAGGGGCCCCCTTCAGTCCATGCCAGGCGTTCTCTGTAAGGTCAATGTGGTGAGAAAAATAACATTCTCCAACTCTGCTTTCTTCTATATCCAAGTACAAAGGAGATTATTTTTAATAGGAATTAAGAAATTAGAAATAAAACTCCAAACCAGTAATGAGCCTCCTCAAAAGAAGCAGTGGGAAAGGCTTAATTTATTAACATCTCTTTAGGGGGGAAACCAGGGTGGAAATCTGCAGAAATTCCCACTGCTTTTCCTGTGAGGAGACTGAGGCCAACCGTGGCAAACCATCTTAACCAAGATGGTATGACTTTGTTAGCACGCTGGGCCTTTTATGAAGCACTGAAATCTCAATTCAGTATAAATCTCCCTGATCAGAGGGTCTTGGCAGATGTATTGGTTCAAAGATCCCCTGATCCGGTAAGATCTGCAGGGGATTTCTCCACAATCAAGAGGGCAGAGCCTAAAATGTTGTGGGTGACTCTCTGCACCCTACACATTGGGAGAGTGCCCTGAGCTTCGGCGAGCCTGCTTGGACTGACTCTCTCTCATCCCACTGAGCACTTCATCCTGCTAGAGAAGCATCTACTTTCTATAATGCACCATGACAGTCCACGATGAACGACGAGATTCCACAGATGCCGGACACCCTCATTTTAGGGGGAAATTTAATCTAAGTGAGCTCGCTGGCATCCTTTAGGCTAGAAGTCACAAACTCAGATGACCTGCAGACCACAGGAGTGAGTGCTTCTGGCTCTGAGGAGAACTGTGACGGGTGAGGAGAGAATAGGTGGGAGCTGTTCCAGCAGGAGGATACCTGGGGCCTTTCGAAGGAGCAGCTGGTGCTCACTTGCAGCCAAGTGTGCTCCGCGGAAGAATGCAACTCAGCGTGGCCAACCCTGAAGATTTCCCAGGAAAAGTCAGAAATCTCAACTTGTTTTTAAAATCGCTTACACTTCCTAACCGACGACTCAAGCCAGAGCTCCCGGCCCAGTGTGCCCTGTGCAGAGGTCAGGGGGAAGTGAGCCACGCCCTTGGTGAACATTCTTTTTCACCCATTTAATACTTTCCTGCCTCTCCTCCTGCTTCCTGCTTATACCCAGGGGTATAACAAGTAGGCAAACAAGGAGGGCTGCTCTTGGCATGTGAGAGACACCCTCCACTCTTCTGCAACGGTAAGCACATTACTGCGGTGCTTAATTTCAGTGAGGTGATATTTACAGTTTGATTCCTTGAGGGAAGAGCTCTATCAGCTACAGCTAATACTTCAAGATGAGGCGCATTAAGGGACTTGTGCTGAGCTATGCAGTGAAGAATTCCATTTTGAAGCGAGGGTAAAAAGCATCAAATGGCACAGGAAAGTCACCACCTGAAGGGCTACACAGTAATAAAGTTGGGCTAGAAAAGAGGCAGATAAACTGGGCGATGGTGGCTCACGCCTTTAATCCCAGCACTCAGGGGGCAGAGGCAGGCAGATCTCTGAGTTTGAAGCCAGCCTGGTCTACAGAGTGAATTACAGGACAGCCAGGGTCACACAGAAAAACCCTGCCCTGCCGGGCGATGGTGGCACACGCCTTTAATCCCAGCACTCAGGGGGCAGAGGCAGGCGGATCTCTGTGAGTTCGAGACCAGCCTGGTCTACAAAGCTAGTTGCAGGACAGGCTCCAAAGCCACAGAGAAACTCTGTCTCGAAAAAGCAAAAAAAAAAACCAAAAAAAAAAAACAAAGAAAAACAAAGAAAAACCCTGCCCTAAAAAACCAGAGGTGGGGGGGGAGAGACAGAGATAGAGACAGAGAGAGACAGAGAGGGAGGGGAAGGGAGGGAGAGAGGACAATAAGATTAGCTATTAAAAGACCCTCATATGGCTCTTCTCTCATTTTAAAAGATAGTATGAATATCTCTATGGTCAGTGTCAAGAGGAGTCCAGTACTTAAAGCATTGCTGTCCCCACAACACCAAGTGTTGAAGGTTAGGCATGGACCGTGAGCAATGCGCTGGGATTAGAGACTGGGCCACAGGTGAGGCTGGGACCTTCCCATAGGAAAGGGTTTGAAAAGCAGACTAGTGCACCGTCAAAGGGGTTTGAGACGAATATAAACATGTATACACAGCGGTGCTGGAAAACATCTGACCCGACTCTTCTGAAGGAGGGTCCTGGTTTGTCCCATTTGCTTGCTTCTGTGCTGTACATGTTTTAACTGGAACCAGTTTCAAGCTATCAACACGAGGTGTCTGAAAGCAGAGTGAGCATGAAATAGGCACAGGTCGGTGGCAAGGCGAGGTAACAGGACAAGGTCAATGAAAATTCAGGAGGAGACACTCAGATTTAGGAATGTCGTGCTGGGAGGCGGAAACAGAGATTAGAAACCCCCAATGGAATTTTTGAGGACGACCACAGGGGGGAAGAGGAAAGTGTAGAAGACAGAGTTCAGTCCAGAAGCCATAAAAGCAAGGAGGACCTTGGCCTTGAGCTCAGCACACGTTAACAAGTTTCCACATTGGACCATGGAATGGCTGTTGTTCATCCGTAGCTGTGAAAGATCCCCTATAACAGTGGTTCTCAATCTGCAGGTTGCAACCCTTTTGTGGTCAATCATCTCTTTCAAAAGTGCTGCCTAAGACCATTGGAAGACACAGAAATGCATTACAGTTCATAACGATAGCAAAATTACAGTTATGGAGTAGAAACAAAAATAATATTATGGTCTGAGCTCACCACAACATGAGGAACTGTATTAAAAGATCGCACGCAGTGTTAGGAAGGTTGAGGCTCACTGCTCTATGGGCATGAGGCTCTGTGTACTGCACATACGTGTAAGCCCATATTCCTGTCCATCGGGTAGATGAAGCCTGTACACTCTACACACACGACACGGGACATCGTGTGCCCGATAGAAACAGGCTATGCTAGAGACAAAGAAAGGAAGCTTTCAACACTTTTAATGTAGCTACCACTTACCTGAACTTACAAGGTACCTGAACATTGGGTCCCGTGCTTTGTTTGCATTCTATTTAGGTGAAAAGAAATATCTGGCTAAATGTTTAAGTAATTTATCTACCATTACCCAGCATGCCACATAGCCCTTTCTAACTTTAGAGACTCATCCCCCACCACGTCGCTGTAACGTCCTCTCCAGAAGATAATGGTCTGGTGGAGGTGAAGGATAGGGCAATCAGAGAGTTATAGTTCCTCTTTAAAAAATTTATTCAGCCTGCATATTCCTAAAGAGTCAATTCATGCTTTTTCTTTTCTGTAAAACCTCCCTTGCACTTGCATGTGACATGTATTTTTAGGCTCTGCTGTTAGCAAGTGTATTTTTGTGTGGTTGAGTGGGAGAGTGGGGAAAGTTTTGCAGAGCTGTTTCCACGAGAATGCAGGGGGCTCAGCAGAGACTGTAAAATCTCTGCCATCCAAGGTCTTGGAAAAACCGCAGAGAGATGCGCGTGTTCTCACTCTGTTATTCTACGTACATCCCGGATGAATGACTGGTTACAGGTATTGTTAAGGCATTTTAAATGACCCACTTCCAGCAGGGAACAAAATCACTTACCGGGCCAAACCAACTGGCGCTTCTCAGATTATAAAACCACAAAGTGAGAAAAATGTTAAAACAGCTAAAGCAAAAAAAAAAAAATGATGCCCAAACAGGGCAGGAGCAAAATGGAGCCTTGCTGTCTGCCAAGGCAGATGGCTGACCTCTAGGGGGGCTTCACCGCCACGTCCATGGTAATTGGATGCTGGGGCTTTTCTGGCAAGGACTGTACAGCTTCATCTACAAGATCCAGGCCCGTTCCTGCTCAGTTCTTCTCCGTGCATCCTCTCCGTGGCTGGAGCGGACGGTTCAATCCAAAACACAAACATTACCTTTCCTCTATAATGTTTCTCTGGTTACAGGGACACGAAAAGTAATTAAGGACCAAATTTCCTAGCCAACTCTCTTGCACGTACAATTATCTGCAGATATAAAATTGCCCACTTTGATAATTATACCCTCCGAACGAGGGGCAAGTGGCTCATTATGCCCACATGTGGCCGATTGCACTTCCCATTAGCCAATTACATGCACAACTATTTGTGCACGTCAATAATTGTACTCCTGGAAAACAGCGGCCCTCCTTTCAAACCCTCCTGCTCGGGGAGGCTGATGGAGTAATTGTCTCACTGGAAATGTACTTGGTGGCCACTGGGAGAGAGTCAGATGCCAGGAGACGCGTAAGTGGCCAGAGCCTGCAAACGGCACCATGTGCCAACGAACGCGGGAAGAACCGTGGGACGGCTCAAGGCCAGCGCATGCTTTAGGAGACATGGTTCTCGGGGTGGCTGGGCCCGTCATGCAGGACATCAACCTTCGTTCATGTCTGCACACACGAGCAGGATGATCATGCTCCAGTGTTGTTCTGGAACAGGTCAGGCAATTCATGCAGCCTCCTTTGGGTCAAAGCATTACATCTAGATAGACACGCCATGTCTGCCGGCACATCTAATTGTCTCTGCAGCAAAGCAGGACCGCCAAACAGGAAGCCTATTGCGTTGCCTCTACTGTTTCTTCGGGTGACAGTTCAGAAAACAACATGCTGTCATTCAAAATTCATTCAATTATTCAACAAAATCTGTCGAGTCTTGGGCTATGATGAACAACTCTCAGAAAGTCACAAGCGCCCTGACTGGGGCCTCCGTTCCGTGAGCTGCCTTTTACTCTCATCTGCTCTAATGAGCAACTCAGGGGAAAGAAATTTCACCTCACGTCCAGGAAAAAACCTGGCATGGAATTTCGTGGCTTGGTTGCCAGCCACACTGGGTGACAGTGAACCTTGTCGGGTCCGGCTATTTTCATCAGCCTCAGGACCGAGAGTGACAATGGCCACGGGTTTTCACTGAACCCCCAAATCCTTGCCAAGCACTTTCAGCTTCCTCCCCTGACTCCTGTTCCAGATCCTCTCTTCCCCACATGGAAAAGGGGTCTCTATTCAGGGGGGCAAAGGAAGGCACCATGGAGTCAGGCATGAAGGTTAGTCTCCAGGGATGAGATGTTGGTTAGGTGAGCAGGGCATAGCGGTCAGGGCCACGCTACAAGAAGCCGGCATATAAAACAGTTTGGTGGAGGCCTGGAAGTCTCGCCTCTTAAAGCCAGATGTTCCTGCATCTGAGTCCTGTCGTATGATGTTGAGCCAGTTAGCGTCTCTGCTTTGCTCAGTGTTCTCTAAAAGGGAAACTATGCCCACTTCATGGAGTTATTATAAGAACCAGATCAGGAGGAAACATGAATGGGAGTCTTTGGAATACCCTTGGTGTGTGCCAATCGTTTCCCCCTATTTTCATTCGTGGACTGAAAATATACAAAAATCTTCTAAGAAAAGTGATGCAAATGATTCGAAACTTAAACACGCATTTCAAAACCAACACGAATATCAGAACAGGGAAGCAAAGAGCAGGCTCCATTCTCAGAGGCTCTCGTGTGGTGGGGTGTGCCGGAGCCCAGGAATCCTCCGCTTGGGGAAGCCCCCACCTCCCACCTATGGGACTCTGGTACAGGTGGCCTAAGGACCAGACTTTGAGGAACCGAGCTACATACAGCCGGTTCTGGCTGTACCAGTGTTTGCTTGGCATATTGAACACTAGAGAAGGAACCTCCAAGGTTTGGGCCAAGGAACTTCCGAGATCTGTGATCTTCTGGGACCACAGATCAGTCAGCTGTGCAGCAGCAGCGAAGGCCTCGGGTTGCTGCAGCAGGTTGGTGTCTGACTGTCATGCTCAGATGCGGGGCCACTGGACACATGCAGCGGCTTCCATCTCTGGCTCTTACTTCTCAGGAAATGATGTATTTTTAAATAGTATTTTGTTATGCAATGAAGAAAAAATCATAAACATTTGTACTTGGGGAACAAGTAAACGCCCGGCCTCTGGATGGCTCACAGCAATAAGAAACGGAGCAGGACGTGGCCGCTGTGCAAACGTATTGATCGGTCTTGGTTGCTCTGCAGTTTGCAAAGAGAGATGGTTCTGCCTGGTGTGTTTCACCGCTTGAGGGAGGGCAGAAGCTTCCAAACCTCAGCTCTGCTCGCCCAGCTCTCCTTAACAGCAAATTCTAACACCAGCAAAATTAAAATGGCTCCCAGGCTGCAAAGGGTTCCGCGCACAGAGTAATCACACCCCTCTGTGGACGAGTAGCCTCGTGCATTTCATAGCAACCGCCACGGTCCAGATGCATACGATGGCCGAAAGGAGAATGTACGCCCTGGATGCTCTTAGCAGGCTTTATCAGCCTAAACAGAAATAGTTCTCTTTTATAATGAAAAATTGTTCTACTTTAATACCACAGAGGAAAATTTGCCTTGCCCACATCTAAATTCTGATATCCATGAAGACAAATTCTCCTGCCACCCCACAAACGTTATGGTTTAGATGCACGATGTCTCCCATAGGTCTGCGATCCCCCAGCAGGTGATGCTGTTGTAGGAAGCTGGGGAGCCTGTGTAAGCCGGAAGGAACAAATCTGTGAGTGTATCGGTCAGGGTCCTCTAGAGGAACGGACCAGTAGAAGGAATATGTAGCAAAAGGGATTTATTAGAATGGTTTACATGACATGGTGAGGCAGCCCAGAGACGGCTGCACACTGGAGAAGCCCTGTAATTGTTCAGTCTGTGAGGCTGGGCCCCTCAGCAGTAACCTGGCACTGAAGGCCTGGGGGATTCTGGGGAGCCATTGGTCGAAAGCTAAAGAAACTGGATCCTGGGATAGCAAAATATGGTGGTGGTGGTGGCCAAAGCAGAAGCAAGATAGACCATTCCCCAGCAAGGGTGTTAGCAGGAAAGCAAACCTCACTGGATTTCCCTCTTTCCATCCGGGCTGCCGCTAGAAGGGACTACTTCCCACTCCAGTCACTCCTTCCTGGGAAAAGTCTCTCAGCGATTCCAGCAATCAGATTGACAAGTGAGGGGTGGGCCTTAAGAGTTGGAGCCTAGCTAGCCCTGCCAATGGCCAAGCCTCTTCTGCTTCCTGGTCCGCTGACACATAAAACATCGTACTTACCTGCTCCTGTACCCAGGGTAAGTTTTTCTCCCCTGTCTTGATGGACAGCACTGTGAGACAAAGTCAGTCCTCCCTCCCTGGGCTGTTTCTGTGACGTTTGTAACAGTAACAAGTTGGTTAATTACATGGCCCCTAACACAATCCTTTTACGATGATCCTAGCCGGTTGCAGGAGCGGGAGCTTGATCCGTTTAGCCAATGACATTTGGAGGTCATCTGCCATGGGCATGGTTTTTCCTGATACGTGAGCTTCTGATGCACCATTTGGTGACCAGGTCCAGATTTTTCTCTATCTTTCCACGGTGGAGACGTCACTTCCTACTGTATCCATGGATGTGTGTGTTCCCCATTTCATCCCGTAATAAATAAGTTTTCTCCCCAAGCATCCGCGGGTTTCTTGCAGTACTAGTCCCACCCCTAGGATGGCCTCTCCTTGCCCTGGAGAGCAGGTTTGCTGCCAGTGGGCGCCTGTCAGCATTTGCACCTTTGACCCTCAGATGAGACACGCTCTAAATCCAAACCCAGGCTCACAGCCTCCAGCGTCATGTTTCCTAGAAGAGGAACGCTATAGTTAGAAACCCCTCAAGGGCCTGTGTGGTAGACGTGGCCATGAGCTCGCGGTGTCATTGACAGTTGGTAGAATCTTGAGGTTGGGCCTCCTAGGAAGAAGTTACTTCCCGGGCGTGGCTCCTACCATGCTGTCCTATCTCCCCACAGGCCCCAAAGCAGCAGAGTCCAGTGATCCTAGCCACTTCACTGTTACTCAATGTCTACTGGGTATGTTATAGCTCTAAATGATTGTGTAAAATTTTTGGCTCATCTTGAAATTTTAATTGTATTTTGTTGTGAGGAAAATAGGAACATTCACACATACTCTCGCTGGTGTATCTGAGTGACTTGAAATAGAGATTTGCAAGGTTCACGTGACTATGAGTACACATTCATCTCCTCTGACCCACTTTCCTAGCTTGGGTGTGTTTGGCCCGCAGGTCATGCTCAGACTTGTAAGGACTCGGAGGGTGTGAGGGATGAAAGGCAGGGTTCACCTGAGGTAGGCGTCACTTCAGGTCCCCTGGCACCAACGAAGCAACTCCAACTGACTTGGTCAGTTGACAGAAGCCATCCAGGGTGCGGCGGGATACAGGAAGCAACTGCTGTGAACTCACACAAATCACCAAGCAGCCGTCAGACAGTAGTAATGGCTTTTGATTTAAGGTTGAAGGAAGCAGTCCCTGGGGCCACTTACTGTGCTACATCATCCTGTTTGGGAAACGCTCTCAAGTAACTGCTGGGCAGACTGAGAGGATGAAATTCACTGAGGAAAACGGGCATAAAGTCGAACCTCTCTGATGTGCTCATTAGCTGTGGACTGGCTTGTGGGAGAACACATTTTCTATATCAATTACAGAGAATGTTCATTTATTCAACCCTTTCTTACGCCCACCTGCCTGTTTCTGTCTTTATCTCCTCTGCCTCTTCATGTCTACACGTATGTGCGCGTACACACACACACACACCCCAGTTCATTGTCAGCAAGTTTCTTTACCTCTTAGAAAGAACTGTGGGTTCTGATGGAAGCAGTGTTGACCTCTAACCTAGATCAAATAGGAGGGTTCCTTCCGGACTTGACCACTCTGCAGTCTCTGATCGCCTTCCCTCACCCCCAGGGAGGAAGCCTTTTGCTGTCCTGTGAGGGTTAGGTGCTGGCAGCCTCCCCAGGGAGGGAAGGTGGTGGGGTCGTGTCTTCAGGCGGATGCTCGGATTGTGAAACCAAATGTAGCCTGCTCTCGGCTGCTCACTGCCCTGCAGTGGCAGCCTGGCAGAGGTTCAGAATGACTTGTTGTGGGCTACGGTTGAGGCATTTATCTCTCCCTAGACAAAGAAGAGCATCCTCTTGCCAAACTGATTCATTCCTGCTGCCGTTAAGGGCCCTGTCGTGGTCCTGCTCTTGAAGCAGCTGCGGGTAACACAGGAGCATCTCTTGAGAGCTCTCCTGGTGCCAACCAGAGAGCAGCAGGCACCAGGGAAAAAAATCAATAAGCAAATACTGGATCTGTGCCCTTGTTGAGCCCCTCCAAATCTTATGTGTTGTTATAAAACCTAACTATTCCTGGGGTGCTCATTACAGTATGAAGTCATAGAAAGCTAGATTAACGTGGCAGGGTGCCTGTCAAAACAGCCGTCAAGTCAGTCATGGTAGTCCATGCCCAGCTGGGGCTGGAAAAGAATCACAAGTTTGAGGCTATCCTGGCCTACAGAGGGGGGGGAGGGAGGGAGGAAGGGAAGGAGAGAGAGAGAGGAAAAAGATCCAGCAAAACAGCTCAGGGTGGAAGCCCCAGCCTTAAGACTGATGCCCTGAATTTGATACCACGTGTGAACTGAGAGAACGGACTCCATATGCATGCCATGTGAGCCCCACACATGTGCACACAATAGATAAATAAATGAAATGTACTAAAATTTTAAATATATATTTAGAAAACCAAGGAAAACAATCTGAACAATCAACCAACCCAAGTCTGTGGTCAAACATTCCCTCCAGCCTCCCCACCCCACTCCACAGCTACACACGCAGGAACGAGAAACACTAAGTGGTGAGGATGGCGATGCAGATGTGCAGTCCCTTGTTCTGGTGTCCTTTGGGAGACTCTGGTGGGACCGACATGGAGGGATGAAGCCTTTCAGTGGGGAGCAACCTGAGGGCTGCTGTGTAGGAGCAGAAGAACCTCGACTGCCCGTGGGAGAAGGTGGGCGATCTTGAGAGACACGGAGTGAGAAGGCAGATGGTCTTGAGAGACACTGAGCACTGCAGGTGATGTCTGGGGCATACAGCACACATGAGATGTGACAAGAGCCTAAATCCATGAGGGTCAGTAGAGAGAAGGGATTTTCACCAAAACCTGAGAATTCAGCCTCCTTTCCCCAAATTCGGACTCTGTTTCTCCTAAGGATGCGCCCCCACTCTTTCTGGAGATTCAGAGACAATCACAGGCTCCTAGTGAGTAGGGATGGGCTTCCTGGCGATCTGGACTTTGGACATCCCTAAATGCTACCCCAGCGTTCTAGTCACAGTAGAGATGACAAGCTCTTCACCTGAGAAAGCCACTCATCAGTTGGAGAGGGCAGAGCACCGGAAATGCAGTGAGCCTTGCTGTCTTCAGTCGGCCGTGAAATGAGCGCTTGAGAGACGGTGAGCTGATGTACACAATCACTGCGACTGCTTGGCTTTGAAGGGAAGTCCTCCAATCATAGGCTGCGATTGGACATAATTAAATTATAGTTTTTAATTGGACAAGCACTCATAAGACCCTTATTATTTTTAAAATGAATTGCCTTCTGATTGTTAGTGTGCAGATATGATACACTGAACTGAAACTATTTCAATAAAACATCATTTTTTTTCCAGGAGCTATAGAAGAATCTCTAGGTCAGACAAGGTAAACCATTAGGAATAAATGCTGACTCATAATTTTCCATTGTAACTAGGAACAGGAAGGAATGAGTAAGGGAAAACTTTCAACTGTACCCTCCTGTGTTCCCACGTTTACCTGAGCTGTTAGCAGACAGCTGTTCTGACCCTCGGGCACAGAGTGCTTGGATCTGATGAGCAGTGGTCATGTCTGTATGGTTCTATCCCGAGCTAGGATTCCTTGCTGCTGTTAAGATCACCGATGACCTTCGCCAGGATGCCTAAGGTCTGTGCAGGACCACAGGCTTGTGATCTCTCAGATGGAGCTGGCAGTTCTACCTCCATCTTGAGCCCACCCTGAGAAAAAAAAAGATCACATGACTGTAGTTATCCAAGAGCCCCATGGCAAGAAGCCTTCTGAATACTATAATTAGCGTTATGGTTAAGTATTGCTTGGATTCTCTGCTTCTAAATACATGTGTCAGATGAGCAAGAAGTCAATTTTGTCTGAAGCGAGACTGAAATTTGAAAATCATGTAGTTCATGATTTATGAAACTAGGTTAATAACCCATTCATATATTTTTTATCGCCATATGGACTATTGACAACAAAATTTGACTTAAAATGTTTGTTTCCAGGACTGACTAGAATCTTAGTAATAATGCCAATGAGAAGTATCTAAAAGACTCCATCTAACGGTTTTTTCACGACAACTAAATTTCTTTATAATGCCAGTTCATACTTAGGCTGAGAACCACCACCCATACTCCTGAGAAATAACACACAAGGTTGACCTGTGACCTCTGCATCTATGCACGCACACACACACACACAAAGTAAGCCAATAAGGTCTACTTCGTACGATGGCTTTCAAGACTAGACCAGACATTAATGTGTCTGGCCTCCAGGTTGACATTCAACAAATGTAGTTACCATATGTCTCTGCTCTGCTCTGCACCAGCTCTTTAACCGTAGGCAAGCAGCTGAGCGTTTCTTCATATATAAAAGAGAACAATATCTGTTATACTTAGCTCACGATGTGGCTATAAAAGTCGGCTGAAATTGCGTGCTGAAGGCTATTGCTGCTCTGCACAGGGCTACACACACATAAAGCGTTGATGAGATCACATTAACCATTTGAAGCTTTGAGTAAGCAATGCGATTGACCCTGATCTAAGCTCCAGTGGCACCTCGCCTGCTGTCCTGCTGCTTACAATGGACATGTGAGCACAGGTGTCTGACTCATGAAGACTGGTCAAGGACACAAATGTAGGTACTACCCCCCTTCCCGACTCTCTGCTAAAATTTTACCAACAAACCCCTAGTTTTATAGTTATTAACTTTTCACCATTATGATTCTAGACTAGGCAACCTAGCTTTGACAGCATGCTGAATAAATAGACCTAGATTCTGGGAAGGACTCATGTCGTCCAAGCCCACAGTCATCTATATATATATCATTGGAATAGCTATTAATTTATGGTGAGGAGAGTTGCCCCAGGACATTCCCCCAAGGAAATGCAGAAGGAGCTATTTAAATATTTTGGATGTCTAGTGACTTTAGGCTAAGGTGACACTAAGTACTCATTCCCACAGAGGAGATATGCTGTCTTAAGGAAGACACGGTGAATCGTCGGGCAAGGCTGTGCTCACTCTTCACTCTTAAATGGATATCGTCCTTTCAGAGACTCTCCCCTTCTGGCATGACTAAGGCTGTCAGTGCCCTCGTAACTTCTCAATAGTCTTACCCTTGCCGGGCAATGGTGGCGCACGCCTTTAATCCCAGCACTCGGGAGGCAGAGGCAGGC
>JABTXL010017767.1:11798304-11815852 GCA_025134845.1 Neodon shergylaensis
TTAATCCCAGCACTCGGGAGGCAGAGGCAGGCGGATCTCTGTGAGTTGGAGACCAGCCTGGTCTACAAGAGCTAATTCCAGGACAGGAACCAAAAAGCTACAGAGAAACCCTGTCTCAAAAAAATAAAAAAAAAATCCTCAAACCCAGGTAGATATTTTCAAAGTGTTAGCCCACTTGCAGAAACTGGGGGACAGACAAACCTGATGCGATGTCGCAGTGTCCAGGACCAAGCACCAGTATCTCCGCCACCACGCCGCTAAAACAGCCCGAGAAGGCAAGGGACCTTGCACTAGCACAAAGGCTACTCCTCCAGACTTACACCTGCTTAGGAAAACTCAATGCTAACTCTAAGTCTGGGTCAAAGCCAGTTCTCCACTCTTTATTTTGGGAAGAGATCATCTGACACTATTATTTCTGGTGGCGGAAACAGAAATGGAATTTGTTTGATGTGGAGTCTCACTACACAAATTACATGGGTTTATTATCATCTACAGGAAGCAAAAGGAATTCATTTTAAAAAAACATTTCAGACTTATATTTGTTGTTGTTGTTGGTGGTGGTGGTGGTGTGTGTGTGTGTACATGTATGTGTGTGTGCGTGTGTTTGTGCATGTGTGTGTACATGTATGTGTGTGTGGTTTAGTACTCACCACACCGTGCAGGTGGAGGTCTGAAGAGTTGGTTTTTGCTGTCCACATGTGATCCCAGAAATTGAGCTCAGGCTGTCAGGTTTGACAGCAAGCATCTTTACCCACTGAGCCCTCTCACTGGCCCAGGAATACACTTTGAGTGGAAATTGGCACGTTGAGAATCACTGTAGCTCAGTGGGGCTTCAGTAAGCGTGCGCTTGACTCCCGTCATCTATGTCACACTTGGAGAAGGGAAGGATGAAGTGCTGCCGGCACCCAGTCAGTAGGACCAGGAACGCTGTTAAACTCTCCTCAAAGCACAGGACAGTCCCTACAACCAAGCATCATCTGGCTGCAAATGTCAGCAGTACCAGGCATGGTCTGGCTTCCTCGTGCTGTCTCCACCCTAGTGGGTGGCTGCCCTTTCAGGCCCAGGGCTCATCTGCGCCCAGCAATCTGCAGAGAAATTGTAAAGGCCTGGACCATATTAATGTCGAAGGAAAAGAATGAATTCACATGAAGGCTTGCCTTTCGCGTACCAGGAGCTCCATGAAAAAATATTTTAATTAAACAGTGAATAGATCAAAACATTAATTTCACATGTGTTTTAATAAATAACAACAAGATGGCTTCTCATATATATAACTCGCCCTCGTCCTGAGTGGATTGCCAGATGATCGCATGCGTTTTCCCTCTGAATGGATCCAGTGACGGTGCCTTTCACAGAGAAAGGAGAATGGGTTTCAAATGCTGAATATGTAGGGCTGAAAAAAACCAGCCCCATCCAACCCCCAGGTTTATTTAAAGAATTCGAAGAGTTTCAGGGAAAAAAATCACATGACTTCAAGGTTAAGGTGTAAGATTTACAGAAACTGAAAAAAATTAACAGCCCAAAAAAGAAAAGTATGAACTTCTTGTGTGCCTCTAAATTAGAACGAGAGCTCAAGCAGGTTAATTATAAAAACCCTAATTTAATAGCTTCTCTATCTGCTTCCTGCTACAACCAGCATTTAAACCAGTAACATCTGAGGAGGAATTATAAGTAAGGGACGTTCTGAGCCAAATTTGCTTTATTATGCACACCCAGGTCAAATGCTAAATGTCCTGTCTGCAAATTGGGTACTTAGATACTTAGTTGTGAAGAGAGTGGAATAGAAGGAGAAGCGTACGACAGGGTTCAATTGTAAGAGCATCAATAGTCGTGAATGATCAGGGAGACCACACAAAGAAGATAAAAGAGCCAGTAGCTAGGGAGGAGAGATGGCTCAGTAGGCAAAGTGTCTACTGTGTAAGTCTGTAGACCTGAGTGTGAATCCCCAGCACTACGCAAAGGCCAGATGCAGCATTGTGTGCCTGTAACCCCAACACTTGGATTGGGGAGCTAGGTGGAATCCAGGGAGCTTGTTTCCAGCCAGACTTACAGAATCAATAAGCTGTAGCAAATCCTGTTTCAAAAATTAAGTGGAGAGCCATGGAAGAAGAGCCTGGACTAGACAAGGCTATGTATATGCCTACCTGCAAGTTTGCATGCCCACTTGAACATGTACATATCACACACACACACACACACACCAGCAACTAATGGGTCCTCATTGTCCCAGCAAAACAAAGGTTTCACTTTTCTAATATATCTTACTGATCACAGCAAATGCTTCATCTCCAGCAAAGAAGAACCATAGATATGTAATGGCCCCATTGAGTCATTATGTGACTCTCAAGCCTCCCCTCTGACGTCACATGCCAAGCCTCCATCAGCTGTATTTCTCTCAACACTTGTCTTTCAAGCTCCCACAGAACTCTCACCAAGCTCTGAACGCTCAATGCCTTTTCTAGCCCAAAGTTTTAAAATCTGTCTATCATGCCCTTGCCTCCATTTGGGTCTATCACAGCAATACCCCACTCCTGGTACCAATTTCTGTCTTAATTAGCATTACTGTTGCTGTGATGAAATACTATGACCGGAAGCAACTTGGAGAGAAAAGGGCTTACTTCATTTACAGTTCCATATCATACATCATCCTGGAAAGCAGTCATAGCAGGAACTCAAAGAGAGCAGGAAGCTGGATACAGGAGCTGATGCAAAGGCCATGGAGGGGTGCTGCTTATAGACTGGCTCTTCACAGTTTGCTCAATCTGCTTACAGGCTTGCCTACAGACCAATCTTATGGAGATACCATCTCAATTGAGGGCCCCTCCTCTCAGATGACAGTAGCTTGTGTCAAGTCAGTCATAAAAATAGCCAGCACCTCAGGGCATTTTAACACAGCAACAGGAAGAAAACATAGGGCAGAGTTCAAGGCCAGCCTGGGCTGCATGAGAGCATGACTCAAAAACCTCCAAAATACAAATATAAAATCGAAATTCCAAATTCTACACTTTTCAGCTCAGGAAACAAGGACATAAGCTCAGTAAATTGCTCCAAAACTCAGGCTGTCCTGGTACCGAAGCTCCTTAGCACAAATGCAGGACTCCGGTCTTCCTTCCGAACGCTCCTCCTGACACTTGAGCGCATTTGTCTGCAGACCAGGCTTTACACATCCATGCCTCCCACTGTGCCCTAAGCTCATCCATCTTCAACCTCTAATGCCTTCAGCCCAATAAATATTGGGTGAATGAAACTGAGATTTTCTGGTAACGGTCTGCTCCACTCTGAGATTGTTGACTTACATCAGTGGTCCTCAACCTTTGGGGCCAAATGACTCTCTCAGAAGTCGCCTGGGACCACTGGGAAGCAGACATTTATGTTATGATTCATAACAGTAGCAAAGTTATAGTCATGAGTAGCAACAAAAATAATTTTATGATTGGGACCATCACACCATGAGGAACTATAATAAAGGTTGCAGCTTTATGAAAGGTTGAGAACCACTGGCTTACATGAACCAGCATAGTATATGATTTGTCTTTAAAATTATTTTTTAAACGTATGTTCTTCCCACATATAAATGTTCCATAAATGTTATTAAAACCCAATTACATTCTGTCTCCTGATTAGGTTTCATCAATGTACCGTGATGAGCTCTACATACCAATTTTTTAAACAGATACATGTGTGAAAATTTGGAACACGTAAGAGCCCAAATGTAATTCAGTTAATATTAGTTTTTCTTTTTTTGTTTTTCTTTTTTAAAATAACATTTTCTCTTATTCTAATAGTGATTCTCATTAATCATCTAGGGTATTAATCTAATACCCTAGAAACTAGTAAAAAATAAAATGAAAATGGCCCAAAATTGTACCATAAATTCTAATTATTTTTTTTTGAGCAGATCCTCGTGTAATCCAGGTCTCTAACTGGCAATATAGCTGAGGGTAGCCTTGAAATTCCACTCCTCTCCTTGCCATCTGGGTTAAAGGTGTGTAGTACTGTGTTCTGTTTGCATAGTGGGGACTGAACTCAAGGCCTCATTGCTAGCCAGGCTAGAACTCTACCAACCATGGCCCCTGGTTTCTCCCCAACTTTTCAGGAATAAATGCAAGGGGCACAGTGTAGTAGCAAAAGGTAAGGTTTTGAGAAGCATGGCTGACTTGAATTATCTCGCTGGACAGTTGCTTGATGAGTAATTTTGCAGATGGCACAAGTCAGAGGTAAATTATTTGCCAATCAGGCACAGCGAGTAGGGGCTTGGTGAGATGTTGGAACCAGATTTCTCATCTCGAGCAACGGCTAAAGGGGAAGAGCTGAGATCCAGCGCTCTCTGCGTAGAAGGTCGTTTCCTTCATTACTACAATAAGCCACATGGTAAGTCTCAAGGGGGTTTTCGTTCTCCTAATATGTCTCTACTGTATTCAGAATCTGATAAAGCCCTTATTAGCATTCATCTCTTTCAGAAGAAAGGGAGCCGTGGAACTAAAGAGAGGGTTGGAATAATCCATTAATTATATCCGTTAGGCTTCAGTTACAGCTAACAAGGAATGTCACGTGACTGCGGTGTGCGCTTGTTCCGAACAATACAGAACACGAAGACAGATAAGATTCAGGGCAAGCATGTCCTTCAGCAGCACCCTGTCGGCAGCGGGGACGAAAGTCATTAAAAGAAAAATTGATTGAGGTATTTTAGTAAACAAAAGAACTCCCCGCTTCCCCGCCAGGAAGTGTATTGTTAGCGCCTTGCTGCGGCTCAGTCTGCTGGAGAACGCGTGTCTCGGCTCCTCTCTTTAGCCTTATTCTTTCCCTGTCACTTCTCAAACAAAATTAAAAAAAAAAGATTGAAGACGACGGTCCTGTTTTATCTGCTTCAAAAGAAACAGGCTCTCGGATTGTGCTTGGACAGTTTACTCTGGCCTTGATGCGTGAAAGCGAGCCCTGAAGTGGCAAGGCCGTCTCTAGGAAGGAGCCAGGAGGGACTGGAGCTAAGAAGAGAGCAGAGCAGGCAGGAAAACAAAGGCCGCGCGGTAAACGTGAATAACTTCTGCAGTTCTGCAGTTAATGCAGCCTCCACATTGTTCCTTCGGTACTGCCTGACCCGCTGGCTGCAGCGGCACCAGGGTGCTGTGTGGGCATGGCCGCTCTGTTATCTTTATTTACATTATTGAATTTTTACTCTTACACTTATATTACCTTAGGGTTATATTGACTATAATGTTTATTAAGATAAGGAGTATTATACACCTGGAATACTTTTGTATTTGGGGCTGAACTACAACTCGTTTTAAATTTAAATTAAATTTGTTTTTGAGACCAGGTCTCACTGTGTAGCCTTGGCTGACTTGGAACTCACTCTGTGGACGAGGATGACTTCAAACTCGTAGAGTTCCACCTGCCTCTGCCTCTCAAGTGCTGGAATTAAAGGTGTGTGCCACCATGATTAGCTGGAATACTCTCTGAACATGTGTTAAGATGGAGTAAAAATTAAAACAATGAAAATTAAAAATTCTCACTCCAAATTGCATGTCAGATTACCATACAGGACTGAAAAGAAGCGTCTGTGTGGGGTTGGAGGGGGTCAAGGGAGATCAGTTAGCAGGGATTTTATCCATGAGTGGGGGAGTGGGAGCTGGAAACTAGATGGAAGATGTTTTGTAGAGTGGTTTTCCTGTGCTGGTAGATGAATCCCATGCTATCCCACGGACACGCAGGAAAGGCCTACCATGGCCCCCAGGCGAGTTGGACAGGGACTTCACCAAACCTAATAGTCTAATTGTGAAAACTGTCGCTTAGAGGTCCAGTTTCTCCTTCCCTGCTCTGAGAACGGTGTCTATGATGGCCTACATGAAGAACCTTCAGGGGTGTAGACTTTGGTATGGTCTAAGGGGTCCCCGAAGATGGCGCACTTTCCTGTTTGCTTTATTAGTTTTGTTTCATATGTATAAGTGTTTTGCCCGCATGTATGCATGTGCGCATGCGCCATGCGCATGTCTGGTACCTAAGAAGGTCAGAAAACAGCGTTAGATCCTCTGGGACCTGGGTCCTCAGCTGAGCCATCTCTCTAGTCTAGGATGCAGTCAGTTCTACACAGCAGCAGATAAAAGGAGGCTGAAGTCAGTGCAGAAGGTGGGGGAAGCAGGCAACGGGAGCCTGGATTCCTAATCAGAGTTACGATTTGTTCATTGAGTTCAGTTGTCACCGTGGACAGAGAATAGCAAGGAATCAGTCGGCATGGCCAGCCATGGTGTTAGAAACAAACAACCCACCCCGGTGTTCCATGAAGGGACCAGGAGCACAATGAAGGCAGCTCACTGAGGCAAGTTCTTTTTCCCAAAAGGGTGTTCCGGAACCCAAAGAGGTCTGGCGGCACCCTGGGTTAAAATAACTTATATCTTTTGCTCCTGACACAGGTGGTGACTGTCTCATCCTGTTGATGTGAGCACGATTCCCAGGCTGATGATACAAGCAGGTCATACAAAGGGGAAGGAAAATCCAGGAAACATGAGCTCTTACTGAGCTGCCTGCCTAGGACAGAAAAACCAAAATCAAGAACCTTGTTTTTCACGAGGGTATGTCTAACAATTACTATGTGCTCTCTCCCCCCTCCCCCCTCCCTCCCCCCTTCCCCCTCCCCCTCCCTCCCCCCTCCCCCCTCCCTCCCTCTCTCCCTCCCTCCTTTTCTGTCTCTGCCTCTCTGTCACTCATGTGTGTGCACACATACACACGCGCGCACACACACACACACACACTCACACAGTTGTAAGCATACTGCAAGTCAAGAAAACTCAGACATCACACCTCCACCCCCTGCCATACCAGACAGGTGGGCAAGTCCAGTTCCCTTCTTCTCAGCTTCCTCTTGCCCTCTAGCAAGAGGCTGGAGGAAGAGAATGCCTGTGGCAAAGGGGGAGTCTATTTCCTGGACTCCCGGATCTTCCCTGCCACAGACCAGAGGGTTGGAGTGTAGAGAGATGTATTTCTTCAATGTAGCGTTATTTCATTTAAACATACGTAAACTTTTGACTATTTTGGCGAGGCTTTTATTAAACCTAGACCATATTTTATAGCTCGAAGTGATAAGGGAATTTATTTCCTAAGAGGATCCTGAAAAGTGTGTGTGTGTGCATGTGTGTGTGTGCATGTGTGTGTGTATATATGGTATGTGTGTATATGGTATGTGTGCATGTTGTGTGTGTGTGATGTGTGTCTGTGGTGTGTGTGGGGTATATGTGGTGTGTGTGTGTGTGTAGTGTGTGTATGTTTGTTTCAGCAGACGTGGTTGGTAGGATCTCCATGCCCTGTTAACAGGACTGTAACTCACCAGCCCTGAAGAGAGAAGGGGAGGGGAGAATGGAAAGAAGAAAAGAGAAAAGAAATGTAGCTCAATTACTGGTTGCTTCCTAACATGCCCAAAGCCCTGAGGTCAGTCCACAGCAGATAAGGCAGGTATGGTGGTCCGCACCTGTAATTCTAGCATTTGGGATGTTGAGGAAAGAGGATCAAGAGTTCATGGTCACCCTCAACTACAGTGAATTCAAGGTTGGCCTATGATGCCACAAACCAAACAAGCTAGTGTGAGTTAGTGCTTAGATATGAAGACCGTGGCTTCTTGCTTGTGTGGAGGGGGCGTTGAAAAAAGGGAAAAAAGAGCACTCAGCTAGCATCGAAGCTGAACTGAAAAAGCCTATGGGAGTCTTTGCATATGCAAGTCTGAGACATATCATGTAACTACTGAATTATGGTGTTTGTCATTCCTAGTGACAAGCTAGCCTTTCCCCCTTCTCGTTTAACAAACTAGCTTTCCTTGGAACCTTTCGGTTTACATTTCAGGGCTAAGCTTGCGTCATGAGCAGCGAACAGCAGTGAAGGTCGTGGTGCGGTTCTTCTAGAGATGTTCTTGATCTTGCAGAGGATTCCACATGCAATTGGACCGTCGTCTAGCTTAGTGCCTGTGACAGGAACTGCTGCGGTTGGAGGACGTGTTGGAGAACAGGGTATACTCATATTCACGGAAGACTCCTGACGTTAGAGGCTCGCTTGCCTTCCAGCTCACCCTTTCCTCTGGAAGCGTCCAAGAGCTCTCTACAATAGGGCTGACTATTTTTCTGTAAAATAACTTTTTCCTTCTCTTGCTCTAGAAAAAGCTGCATAGATGGGGCTGGGGGGAGATGGCTGGGGTAAGGCTGAATGTTGCTCTTGCAGAATTAGGTTCTAATGGGCACAGCAAGTGGCTCACAGCTCACAGTTCCAGGGGACCAGGAGGGCACTCACCCTCGAGCGCATACCCACCCACAGACATACACGTAATTAAAAATAAATACTTAAAGAAAAGAAGGTAAACCTTAAAGTACCATGATCAGCAGCCATGCAACTGTTTTATTTCCCTCCCAAAATGTTCAAAACCCTGCATATAATTATGCATAGATTTTATGTATACAATTATGCACATATTTTCTGCATGGATCAGGGTTTTGGGGGGAGGTTGGTTTGGGGGGATTTTTGTTTGTGTTTTGCCTCTCTCCTGGAACATCCGAAGCTAAGACTAATGTCTATTTTAGCTACTTAGAAACTCAGAATGGTGCTATATTCCCAACCGCACACACAATCATATAGTCCACAGTTCACTTTGTTTTGCAAAGAGTTGGTTTTCTTGGTGTAAAGTGAATTGTTATTCACAGTTTCTGTGTCTTCGTTGTCAAGGGAAACATTGCAGACATTTTAAAGAAGGCTTTAGGCAATGCTTTCATCCTTGAATCTTTGGAGAGTTATAAAAGCAAAAGATTACTGAACCTGGAAGGAACCAATCGTGAAGATATTGCTTCTGCGCATAAGCAAGATTTCCTCTTGGATCGTTAAGTTATGGAATAGAAGGACGGCATTCTGGGTGTTGGAGAAAGGTGGGTAATGTCTAAACCAAGCGAGTAACGTTTTTACAGTTCCCGTATATCGACAGCAGTTGAATTTAATGGGCTTTTCTCACATTCTAAATATAAAGATTTTCTGACTATGCACCAGGCATTTAAGGAGAAAGCACATAGAATGAATCAAAACTTTAAAATTGTGATTTGTCTTTATTTGTTCTCTTTAGTGGTGTACTTTTGGGTCGGGGTGCCAGGGATTCACTTTGCCACGTGGTTCTACGCTCCCAGAATCATATAAACACACAGATGATCACAAAGGAGGAATTGATCTTTCTCTCTCCCTGGCTCCTTCCTTCAAGCCTTTTCCTGTAACCAACGTCCCCAAGGTCCCCCAGCTTGGCCCACGCTCAGACCAAAGGCAGTGACTTCCTCCACAGCTTATTCTCAACCCTTGACGCTGGGCGTCATTTTTGTTCAGGTCCTAGGATCTGACAGTGTCTGTCTAATCCTAGATCTTCTCATCATCTGGCTCCACTTCTTGTGGTATCTGGGCCATCTTCAGAACCAATTCCTGAGCCACTCTTTGGTTTTATACCAGAAGAAAAGCCCTCTTATTATTGAGCAAGCTTAGATCAGACAGAAACACAGCTATTCATACAGACTTGGGTGACTTCTCTTCTATCTTTTCGGATCATTACTTTTTTTAAATTTCCTAAGCACATAGTGTATATTCAGATTTTTTTTTACTATCCTGCCTTTTATTTAAAATGACAAAACAATCCTTCTATATAGTCTCTGTAATTGTCATGTTTATGACCATAAACTATTGTCTAATGGAAGCATAAAAATATATGTGGCCACCTGCCCTGGTGGTAAACATCTGCTCTACAGCTCTTCCCTTTGGGGCCATATCTTCTCCTATGCAGGGGTCTGTGTAGATCTGACCACAGCATTTTCTCTCCCATGTTGAGCTACTCAGGGGCAAGAGGGGGACTCACACCAAGCAGTTACTCACGGCCACTTGATAAGAACGTCTCGAGCACCATATCACAGTACTCAGGTGTTGGTAGACTGTGAGTGTGTTCGTTAGTTGTCTTGTTGCTGTGACTAAGGATTTAGCTCACGATGGTGTGGGGTAGGTGAGCAGTGGTAGCAGGAACCCGAGATGGCTTGTCACATAGCAAATGCAGTCTGGAAGCTGAGAGCAGAGAGTACAAAGGACGTGGGCCAGGCTATGAAGCTTCAAAGCCTGCCTCCAGAGAACTACTCTCTTCAGAGAATCTCACTTCTTGAATCTTCTATGACCTTCAAAACCGTGCCACCTGCTGGGGCCAAACTTGAGACTAACAAGGAACATTTCACATCCACTCCACAAGCCATTTTAAGACCTGAATTAAAAGGAAAGCTGCTCCTAAGTCCTCAGTACCAGGAAACTCGGAGCTAGACGGAGCTTAGTTTTGATCCATCTTTGTGCCATTTGCGCAGAAACTGTTTTCTGCCATTTTCCTTTCCTGAATATAGTTAGGTTTGTTTGTGTTCTCTGCCACCAAGAAAATCTATAAATGATAGACAAGTTGCAGGCATTATGCTGATCTATATTATTTTGAATACTCCTGTGACAAATATGTGTGAATGCATGTGGGACTATGGTTTCTTAGATATTTTACATAATTTCCCACCAGTGGAATTACTTAGTCAAATAGTATTAGCATTTTTCTGATTCTTAATATAAATTTCCCAAATGCTTCCTAAGAGGATTATACTAATTTACATTTTTTATTATATGTTGCTGAAAATATTACCAAAAATTAGATTCTGTTCAAGAGGACCTTATAAGAGATGATATATCTCAAGTACCTAGAACACAGAGTATTTTCAACTCAGCATGACGATGATTTCATTGAGTTATTTACTGGCCGAGTTATGGGCAACCCTCTATTGATGAGTTAATTCTGTACAAGTCTAGGTAAGTAAATAGATTGCTTGCTCGCTCAAGTAACTTCTGTGCTTAAAAAAAACACTGGCCCTCACCAAGTGTTTAATATGCCCTTTTATTAACAAAGTCATAAAACTGTCCTACTGTTATTTTATAGCTAAGGAAAGGAAGATTTATACCTCAGTACATCTTCCCAGCGAGAGAAAGGTGTCCATGGGGCTCAAACCAAAGCCTGCATGGTTCTTGAGCCTGTTATGTAGAATTGAATCACCACTGTCTGTTCCTGTAGAACACGGAAAGTCAGGTTGGAGCCTTGACTTCACAACTTAGTAACCATATAAAGCTGAGGAATCCACTCAATCTTTCTGAATCTTTATTTTCTAATCTATAAAACTAGAGTGATAATTCCTACTCCGCCACCCCTAGGACCTTACAAAGACCATGGGAAGTGTTACACATGTGTGAGGCATGTTTTTAAGGTAGTAGGCACCATGCACAAGTATCCCTCACTGTGCCAAAGGACCTGAGACCCTGGGACTGGAATATCACTCTTGATTTTCTCGAGTTCTGAAGGCATCGGGATTCTGACAGGAGTTCCGTGGAGGAGGATGGAAGATCCAGAAGCCCTGAAGGTGGCTTCACTGTGTGGCCTCAATGGGTTTCCTGCGCTTCATGACCAAATGAGAGGACAGAGTCACCACTGTTGCAAGCAGAGCAGGCCACACAGGACCTTTTATAGCCCGGTGGTGGAGAAGGTCAGATAAAGACAGACTTCTCCAAAATAACAGGGCCGTGAGCCACAGTGGGCCAGGTCCTCCCTGCTGACAAATGACCCCATAATGAGATTCCGGATGAAGCCGTGACTAACCACAGGAGCAGAGACTGGGGCAGCCTCCTAGGCTTGACTTCCTGGGATTCTTCACGGCCATCCGAGATTTGCGAGAATAAGGCTTCTCTCCTAACAGCAGAGCCTTCGTGTCTATTAGTAACAAGAACGCTCTTAGAAAAAGTGCAGGGAAGTCCTGGTCTCTTTCTGCCTCCTACTTGGCTGAGCTGTAGACAGCCATCTGTGGGAGCTGTGGATAACACTGTTATTTCTGCACCCACTCCCTAGCTCCCCGTCCTGTAGCCATGAGACTTTTTAAAATACTATCTAAAAGTTTTGAAATATGCTTCTCTCCCATAAAATACAGCTCCGTGTCCAAATTCATCCTGGCTTGTTTCCTGATCACCTTCTGGCAATGTTGGGGATGTTCACTCTCTCTCTGGGGTCTCCCCTTCAGCGAGAGCATAGATGGGGCCTCGCTTGAGCAGCGTATCTCAGCGGAAGGGCATTAGGAGGCATGAGCTAATTGGGACTTTGCGATTAGCTGTCATGGATGCTGGGCCTGTCAATAGTGCTCAATAAAGCCAGGAGGCCAAGCATTTCCTCCTGCATACTGATTGCTGAATCCAATGTCTCAGCACGGAAAAGCTTTCTAGACGCTCGGTTTCAGAGTGATGCCTCTTGGCCCATAAGCGGTTAAAATCCCTAGGTGTTCTTTGATGATTCTGGAGAATTCTTCATTTTGGCTGAGGTGGTCCCCGGTGATAATAGTTTTGTCCTCCAGTATACACGAACCTCTCTCTGGTCTCTGGTCCCTGCATCATTACAGCTGATCTTCCCGCGCAGGCATCTCTTCCCGGGCTCCTAGGACAGTAAGTGCATACTCTCTCCACTTCAAGGGTGGGGGCATTTCCCGTCTTTCTCCTTGCCCCATCTCACTTTCCACTGCCCCCCAAACGAGTCCAGGCCTTATTCTCCATGCCCTACCATCTCAATGAGCACGAAAGAGGTTGTCTGGGGGCTACCCTGCTTTCTTCCTTCTGAAATTCTGCTGTTCGACTTCTTTTTTTTTTAAAGAGCATTTTATTTTATTATGCTGTGCATGTATGCGTGTGTGCAGGTGCAGGAGAGGAGGGCGTTGGGTGCCCTGAAGCTGAAATGATGAGTTTGTGAGTCCTCTGTAAGCACTGATCTCTCTCTAGCTCCCGCTGTCCCTATTCAGTTCAGGATTTCGTCGTCTCTTTTTTCCGTTAGTACTTATTTTGGCTAAAGTTAGCCAAAGTCTCCTCGCAACCAAGGACTGATAAAACACCAGCTTGCGCCAATGAATATTGCTTTCAAACCTGTGCAGTTTCTCCTGTCTGGTAGAGAACTACAGTCTTTAGCATTGGCTTCCTCTGTTTGGGTAACTTCTGTTTGTGTGCATGTCTCGTCTCCCCAAAGAGAGTGTGCTCGTATTCAGGATGTTGGACCACGTTCTATCCATCTGTGGACGCCATGCAGCACCTGGCATTGCCTTTCACAGAGGAAGTACATGACAGACATTTCTTGATGGATTATTCCATTTTTCTCCTATTTATATTCCCAGTTGTGTCCCATTATTTCAAACATCTCCACAGAGGTACTAGAGAAAGCCCAGACCTTTGCCTACTGTTATGCCTGTGTCCTTGTTGCAGTGAAAAGGGAACCCAGAAAGGCAAATCTAAATCATGCTTTGATATCAAGGTTTTAGCCTCTAACACCCCATGGCTGTGGGAACTATGGCTCCATCATTTCTTGGTCTGTGTGACTACCCTAGGCTTCCTATGAGGAAACAAATTCCTCTAGTAAAGGGGTCAGAGCAGAGGGGAAAATAGCCTTTTAATTTGATCAGAGCAGAATGCGTACTGATTATGTTAGTGTGTTTATGACAAGCATATCATTATATGTATGAGGAGAAGAGAATGAAAGCCAGATTGCTGTGTGTATTATTCAGGACTCTTGGGTTGCGTGTGACAGAAACTCGATTCAAATTAACCTGCCAAAAGGAAAATATATTGGTTTGTGTAACCTTCCAGATAGGTCAGGTGGAGAGGACTTCACTCGGATTAATCCATCATGGCTCACTGTCTGTATCTGAGGGATTCATGGTGCTAGTGCGGTCTTAGAAGGGATACGGGTTGAGTTGGGGGTAGGGCTGAGCAGACAAGGACAAGGCTTCCATGAAACGTTAGAAGCAATTTCCCTCGAGACTGTCCTATATTCTGTAAGAGTGTCCGCAAAGCAGCTCACAGTGGGAAAGAACTGTATTAGTGGTGCTTGTGTCTTGAGCTCTGTACCTTTTCTAGTTCATGGGCTGCTGGTTCCCAAGACTGCAAATACCTCATGAAAAGCTGCTCTAAGCCCGCTCCCATCTGGACTCCGTATGTGGTTCTGTCCCTTCCTTTGCTTTGTCCTTCTGACGGTTGCCTTTTCCCAGACCTCTGGACCTAAGGCTCCCAGCCTTGCTTTTGTTTCCATTCTGAAGAACAATATTTTCAGATTACCCTGGACCAAATCAACTGCAGCCACTGAGTCATGCTCCCAGAGTCCTTTGCCTTAGCCCACCCAGGTCACACACTCAGAAAGCAAGTGACGTCATTCAGAGAAGGCACTCTAGTGAACTTTGGGGGGGGGATATGTTACTAATTATTCATACTTTGCAACTAAATTTACTGAAAACCACTACCAACCAAGCTGCTGACACGCCGTGGTGGGGCCTCCTGAAGGTGGGTATCTAGAGATCTGTACTTTGGACTGTTCACATAGTCTCCTAAAGGTCTGAGAAGGTTTGCATATGATGCTTTCATATCCAAGGAGTTCTGTGTGTGGCTGAATAGGATTAGTATTGCCCCCAAGATCTTGTTGGCTTCTGATGGCCAGTTTCACAGTTAAGGAGAGGTCATAGGATCTCTTAGGAGATGTTTGGCTCATGGGGACCAAGACTTCCTGAATGGATTAATGTTCGCCAATGGGAATGCGCCCTTGAAGGCGAGACTATCCGTGGGATTTTTGTGCTCATAGACATTGCCTTGCCTGTCCACTCTTCTGCCACATACTAAGGCAACACGAAGTCTTCAAAGACCCCAGCACAATGCTCTTGGGTCTAACTAACTTGGATTACTGTGCTAGTTACTGCTGAGTCACCTGGGAAATCACCCTGTGGGCATGCCTGTGAGGAATTAGGTTCACTGATGTGGGACAGTAGGGAGCCCCATTCTCTGAGCTTGGGTCCAGACTGTACACAAGGCAGAAAACTGGGTAAACACCAGCATTCTTTGCTCTCTGCTTCCTTGACTGTGGGCCCAGGATGGCCAGCTGCCCCAAATACCTACTACCATGACTTCCCTCCTTGGATGGACTCAGGGCCAAAGCAACCCTCTCTTCCCAAGTAGTTTTGTCAGGACTTTATCTCAGCAGCAAGCAAAGTTAGGCAGCCTTTAAAACCAGGAGCAGAGCAGACACTTTTCCTTCATAAATGACCCAGTTTCTGATACTCAGTTACAGCATTGCCAATGGCCTGAGATGTGATTTGTGTTATACAGCCGCAAAAGAGGAAACTGTTTATTCTCTGTGGCTAGCCTTCTGTCCTTCTGAAATCACCCAAGTTTGCTGCTAATGACTTCAGAAATATCCATACCTGGATTCCCAAACCATCTCCTGCAGTAGTGAGCATTCTGTAAGCTCAGCTACCTCCTGCCCTGGGAGCCCTGATGCCTGGGGTAAATTACAAGAGAGAAATAAGAAGGATGAGCTTCTCAGATAAACTTGTTTCTTCTTCTTCCTCTTCCTCTTCCTCTTCTTCTTCTCCTCCTCCTCCTCCTCTTCCTTCTCCTCCTCCTCCTCCTAACAAGCCCCTACTTTTTCGGCACAATTATTTTGAATCCACTGATAATTTGGGCAATTTTCCTGTAAGTCATTCACACAGGTTCCCTCTCGTGAAGCATTCAGCTGCATTACCACGCATCTGTCTATTAATGAGAGCTGTGCTCCTTGAGTGAAAATGTTTTATGGGCATCAAGGCTCTTGGCTTACATATCAAGGGGCATTGAACACTATGATACAAAAACGGTTTCTTAACGACTCCTGAGTATAACGAATTCACTGGGTTAGGTGAAATAGGCCGAACTGTCAATTTTTGTGCTCACTTCTAACAAGGAAGTCATTATAAGCCAAGGAACAAAGGAGTACTGTCTATGCAATTAAAAGAACAGGTTGGCTTCGCTCAATATGGAAACAAAAGAAACCACTCAAGAAACACGGCATTTCTTTAATTAGGCAATTGAGATTCTATTTAAGATACCTTGTGATTTTTTTCTTTATGATGGGAGCTATCTTTGATTCAAGTGGGCAAGGTTGACCTCTGGTTTTTGCACCTATATGGAGAATTGGTTTTATCCTAACCACCCAAACGGTGCAGGCACTGAACTGAGTGTCCCTCTTTCTCATACCACTCTAGATGGTGCTTTATCTAGGAACTACCTGTTCCGATTCATTAAATGTGCCACAGCCCAACCCTGGTAATTGTCCTCTCGTTTGAGACGCGTTTATCTTCAGGGAATTAAATAGTCAACTTCATGCCTTCCGGGATAAAAGCAGTCTGACTCCAAACTCTTCCAGATAAAGAGTTTGGATTCTTTGAAGAATGTCCCTGCCTTTTATCCAAACCTACTCAATTGTTAATTCTATCCATAGCTCCAGGAGACCTGTAAGGCCAGAGGGGCTGTATCCTGACCCATTTCTAGCAGAGGAGAGCAAAGCATTTGTGGCGAGCCTGACCTCACGAAGGCTCGTTAATGCCCTTAGCTGTAACTGTGAAGACCTTTCAAGAAAAAAACACACACGCATGCACAAACACAGACAGACACGCTACCATCACCATGGTGCTCAGCCATTAATATCTAGTCCAAGCTGTTTCCCTGGAACGTTGAATCCAGCATCCCCTCTAAAGCGTGAATGCAGAGGACTTAGATTGTGAAAGTACATTAGCTTTTGATTAACCGTTGGATGAGGGCCAGTTAAATTTTTAAATCTGAATGAGCTTGCTGACTCAGGCCCAGCAGCATAATGGACGGCCTCGAGCTCTCATGGAAAGGGTTTCTGGTAACCGATGTCTAGAGAAACGAGTTGACACACCATTCGCTCAGCCTTTCGGCTTTCATCTGAAACAGAATATGTAATTTTGGAATCCAACCAGTCTCTTGAAATTTTCAGGTAAAATTAAATTTAGAGAAGCTGACACTTAAGTGCTCCGAAGAAAGGGAAGTTCGGCGGCTTTGTGACTTTCGCCTTATCCCTCTGAAGCTTGTATTTAATTATGTTTATTGCATTTAAGGGCTGCTGGAGCCACAAATCTGCTGATAACCGAATCTGGAATGGCTTGTGGGAGGTTCTCAGGATGTAGCAGAGACTGGTGCGATCTGAGCGTTATTTTTAACCATGGGCCCTCTCTGAGCTCCTCCTCATTTTCATCTTTTTTTTTTCATCACTAATAGGAACAAACTGTGACTTTGCAGAAAGCCTGACTCGAGAAAATCTGAGAAAACTCCTTGACCTAGGAGGCAGCTCCACAAATTAAGACCAAGGAATCTAGACTTTAGTGGATGCACCCACTGTCCTTCGGGAGTGTCCCTAGAGCTGACCGTGGGTTCTCTTCGGTATCTTATGAAAGAGTGTAAACAAAGTCCTTAGCTCTCTTTCCCACTAGTGGGTTTTTTTTTTTTCTAAGATGGCAGCAGTTGCAAAGAAGGGAGCTATAGCTATTTGGAATATAGGTGAGTCCCTTGCAGTCAGCTCCTGAATATCCCCTGGGTAGCCTGTCTTTCCAATTAGGTTGTGGGTGCCTCAAAGGCAATTGTTATATGTGTGTGTGTGTGTGTGTGTGTGTGTGTGTGTGTGTGTGTGTGTGTG
>JABTXL010017767.1:11816933-11828078 GCA_025134845.1 Neodon shergylaensis
AGTTCTCTCTTCACACTTGTGGGGTGTGGGGGTTGAACTCAGGTGTTGTAATTAGGAGCAGCGGGGCTGCGTCCCCAGCACCCCAGCCGCCTGCTAGCTTATGCCCCGAAATAACAACACACAAATTGGATTCATTTAGACACTGCTTGGCCCATTAGCTCTAGCCCTTACTGGCTAATTCTGATATCCCGATCAACCCATCTCTAATAAACTGTGTAGCACCGGTCTTACCGGGAAAGATTCAGCATGTCTGACCTGGTGGCTTGCTCCATCGCGTCTGCTTCAGAGAGCAGAGCTATCGCGTCTGTCCGGGAGAGGGGAGCATGGTGTCTCTGAGCTCACTTCCTCTTCCTCCCAGCATTCTGTTCTGTTTACTCCTCCCACCTATGTTTTAACCTATCAGGGCCAAGCAGTTTATTGCTTAACCAATGAAATCAACAGATTGATATATGACACTCCCACATCACTCAGGCCATCAAAGTTGATGGCAGGAACTTTCCCTCTCTGAACCATCTTCCCGTCTCAATGACAAGGTGTTTTGTTCTGAACATGGATTACATACTACATTTAAACACTCTGTCATGTTAAACAGGCATGATTATTATCCTCACTCTTACAGATGAGGAACGAGGACACACATAGATAACTCACTGAAGATCATGTCTATTAGTAGCAGGCAGAATCAAGGGGACTAAATCTGGTTCCTAAGCCTAGGCTATTTCTACTTCATCGCTGCACATCTGTTGCTATTATTACAGAGTTTCTTGCCTGGTTTTGCGAGTGAGTGTGAGTGTGTGAGTGAGAGAGCATGTGTGTGTATGTAGTGAGCATATGTGTGCATGTGCATGTGTGAGTGTGAGCGTGTGTGTGCATGTGTGAGTGTGTGTGAGCATGTGTGTGTGTGTGAGTGTATGTGCGCATGTGTGTGTATGTCTGTGCATACGCATGTGCACGTGAGTGTGTACATGTGTGTGTATTATAATCTCCCCAAAGGCAGGAACTCGTACGCTGTGACGGCTCATCGAATGCCTATTGAAATGTGGAAGAGAAGGAGAGTTGAAGGGATATGATCGGAGGAGGGTGACACCAGAGGAAAGAACCGTGGGCGGAGCTTGGCTAACTTATGAGCTTAGCAGGAATCAAGCTCGCAAGAGAATGGACTAGAAAAACACTAGCTCATCATTCTGAAACATATTCCCAACAGCATCGATTGCTTTCCTTGAGGGAGTGATTCAACTCCATATCCACTCTTGGATGATAGTTGATGATAAATATTCTCCAGCTCAGCTCTCTTATGTGCAGGGTACCTTGGCTTCCAGCCTGACTCTCACAAGACTTTTCTTTCTGTCTAGAAAATGCTGAACTATTGCTCTTCATAACCATCGAGTCTCCAAGTAAAAAGCAAACATGGTGATGAACCAGTCCTGCCCTTTGGTAGTTTGTGCACAGAGAACTGGCCACACATACTGCATTTATATACAGTGTGGATGGACATAACTCATGGCTGTATTCCCCGTAAGTTATGCTGTTGGGACATTATTTCTTTGGTTGTATTTTTCTCCCTGATGTGTCTCGATTTCTTTACTATAAATTGGAATATTAAGATGGCTGTAAGAATTAAATAAGTTTATGTATATGTGCTTCACACAGTACTACCCCTCAAAAGACAGGAGCCATTGTGACTGTTGGTGGTGGTTAACAATTTCCTGACTCCTCATGTGCTGTCCTGGAAGAAAGTAGCACACTAAACCTGATTCACTATGAATCACCTGGAACCTTTTCATGGTATTTCCAAAAATGATGGTTCACCATGAAGAGGAACGTATAGAAATGGCTTGCTATAGATTTGGGCTCTGGAAGAGAATCATCATGGACCCAGGAGCCATGTGAGGAGAAACAGGCCTCTGATCCACATGGGACAAAAGACAAATTTAATGTAGATTGGGCCACAGGGACTTTCTTAGAAGGGTGCTGAGTAGCAGCAAGGCCCAGGGGGAAGAGACTCTCCTCTCAGTCGAGTTCATCCAGAGTCTTCTGGATTTTACCCCTTCTTTCTGCAATCATTTGTGCACCAACATGATGGTGGCCATTGTGTGCCTCCTGCATCATGAGTGTGTGTGTGTGCATGCGCTTGCAAGCACGTGCACACGTGCAAAACTGCTTTTCCAGCTTCAAACTCCGTCAAAGAGTCCCAGGGATGATGAACAATTATTGGCTAAGCCTGAGTCGATGCTCATCCCTGGAGAAATCACTTTGAGGAGGGGACTTCAGGATCAGGATGAACAACTTCACAGCACGCACGCGAGCCAGCACGCGCGCACGCGCGCACACACACACACACACACACTAGTGCAAAGCAGGAACCAGTCAAGCAGAAAACAACATACCCTGCTGACCTTGCAAGTATGTGGGTCTTGCGTTCAGAGCCAAGATGGACTTGAAGACTGTCCCTTGGGCACACAAAAAACCACATTCTTACAGCTAAAAAAATTTCCATTCTCTTCTGAGGAGTTTCCATGGAGAAGCTAGCGTTGTGAGAGAGAGTAGGAAGGAAACAGCTCATGTCATTTCTCGCCAGAGCCTCTCTACTGCTCTCCTTCATGGCTGCCCACAACTCACACGCTGCTCCTTCCCTGACCTCCACGTGCTGCTACATTCTCTTTCCGAATCCTTCTTTGTAGAGAGGTGAGCTGAGCAGACGGACTTGATCATGAACTAATTTAGTTTGTAATCATATACCTGGAAAAGAAATGTCAGACGTCCACCGTCACTCCAGATTAGAAACACGAAGAACACAGAGCCCTCTTCAGTCGACCACAGCTCTCTAGTTATCCACAGATTAGCGGAACTCCTGCCGCGTAAGCAAAGGGAGAACACACTGAGGAACAGCGTCTGATGTCAGCTGTGACCATGGAGGTTTGCTCTGGGTACACCACTGTGGCATCTCTGCACACATGGAGCGGGATATGAGGGCTGGCGTCTAGCCTCTAAAACCAGCATGTACGTGTAGGGCTGACGGTTAGGGGCTGAGACGATGCATCGCTGGCCGAGTTTCCCTTACCTGGAACGCTTGGCATCAGAAATGCCTGGATTTTTGACCCCCCCCCCAACTTTGGAATATTTGCAAACCCATGAAATATTTGCGGGATGGGACCCCAGCCTAAGTGCACAAAGATCGCTTGAACTTCACAAACATTTTCTCCAGATAGAACGAGGGTCATTTTCTGAAGTATTTATATTGCCTCTGGGTTTTAACTGTGACCTCTCCTATGATGGCAGTGACAGGGCTTTCCCGGTCTAGGTCATGCTAACACTCTAAACATGTCAACCTTTGGAACAGCCCAGATTTCATGTTTTGAGATTAGGGGGTGCTCTGGTTGGAGTGTCATCTCCCTGGTTTCTAAGTTCGGCCTCTATGATGATACCATTTTGGGTACCCCGGTTGTCGCTCTTTCTTATTTGGCAAGGATTTGACTTAGCTAGAAACACTGACTCTTTTATTTACAATTTGCAAAAACAGTTTTGTCGCAGTGATAGAAACCCTAACTAGGACAGTGTTTTAACCTCGTGGGCCTCGGACTCTATATCTTCAAAACCAGGCTGGTCCACAGAGATATTATGAGCCTCAAACATGAAGTGACTTGGTGTTTGCGGAAGGGTATTGAGGAGCTGGTTTTCTGAGAAAGGGGCGTCTGACTGAAATGCTAAGTTACTCGTTAAATGTCACAAGAGCCAATAGTTGTCTTGTGAAGGGATGTAACTGAAGTAGAAAATAACGCCAGCCACCCGAAGCTTACATTCTAAAGACGGAAAACAAGTGAAACAAGTTTAGTGTCTCTATCAAATAAAAGGGGAGCATGGTGGTATAATGTCAGGGTTCTCTAGCGGAACTGATAGAATGGATAGACCTTACCAAGGGGATTCAGATTGGCACACACAATCTGGGATAAGTACTCCAACAACAGCTGGCTGTACCCTGCTCAGCCTGCTCGGACAGATGCCTCGGAAGTCGGCATTCTCTGAAGGCAGAGGGTTCCTAGAGATCCTCTGATCTCCATCTCCATCACAAGGCCAAGGAAGCTTAGTTCTGACGTCAGTGGCAGCAGCAACAATGGCAGAGTAGATGCAATCGTCAGCAAATAGTGAAGGCAGGAGGCAAAGGCAGCAGCTGTCTCCCTGTATTTCTTTCTATCTGATGCGCACTAGAGGTGCTGCCCCCTCTAGGTCTTCTTCAGCATCTAATTCCTCCAGCAAACACCCCATTGGTCCTTCCAGGGGCATGTCTCCTAGCTGGTCCCACCCCATTGGCCCACCCAGGGACATGTCTCCTAGATGGTCCCACCCCATTGGCCCACCCAGGGACATGTCTCCTAGATGGTCCAATTAAGTTGATAAACATCATACACAGGGTGGGACAGGTACTGCAGTTATGGATAGGAAGGTGAATACAGGCTTCAGTGGAAAGCGCCAACCGAGCAAAGACTTTAAGGATACAGAGTGAGGGGTGTGGATGCGTAGGTGTAGCACAGGAAAAGAGGCTTCCTTCCACCGCTTAGGCAGGGACAGGCCTAAGGCTTGAGCTAACCAAGCATGATGGTAGAAAAGCATACACATCTGCTGGGTATTTCCACACGTACATGAGACTCTTTAGAAGAAAAGAGAAGATCCAAAGAAGCCATGGGACTTAGCAGCATATATATTATATTTTTCAAAAAGACTGATGTTTCCTGGGGATGCGACAACACTGGATTGGGTGTGTGTGGGGGGGAGTAAATTAAAGAGCCATGACCAGGAAATAAATGTAGGTGTGTCTTCATAGTCAGTTCTACTGTTGACTCCAGTATGATGACAAGAATCTTCTCTTCCTGGCACGGGGTAGGCCCCTTTCCCGTGGAAAAATGTCCGAGTTGTTTTGTAAACAGAGACTGCATTTCATTTCCTGGTCACCCAGACCTGAATATTCACACAAAACTAATTACAACACTGTTTGGTCTATTAGCTCAGGCTTCTTATTAACTAACTCTTACATCTTATATTAACCCATTTCTATTAATCTGTGTATAGCCACGAGGCTGTGGCCTACCAGTAATGTTCTGGTGTCTTTCTCCTTCAGCAGCTACATGGTGTCTCCCTGAATCTGCCTTCTTTCTCCCTGCATTCAGTTTAGTTCTCTCTGCCTAGTTTTATTCTGCCTTGCCATAGGCCAAAGCAGCTTCTTTATTAACCAATGGTAATAATACATATTCATAGCATACAGAGGGAAAGCTCACATAATCTCCCCCTTTCTGTCTAAATAAAAAGGAAAGTTTTAACTTTAACATAGAAAAATTACATTTAACAAAACAAGTATCAAGCAAGAATTATTTTATCTTCATGAGTCTAAAGTTTCAAATCTAATTTTTCTTTTATCATAACTAAGGAAGACTATAACTATCTGTCTTCAATTCCATCAAAGACCTCAGAAGGATATAGTATTACCTAAGTAAACAGGAAGTACATTGTAAACAGCTACCAAAGTTCTAGAACTGACAGAGACATCTCACTACCTGGACAGTCACCCACAGTTCTTCTGTACCATTGGGGCATCCATCTTTAGCCTACAGGCTCATAGTATCCATCAGACTTTTCCACGAAGCAGGAAATTTGAAGATCTGTTCTATCCTGTAATGACAAAGTTCATCAGTTGCCTTCCTCTGTGTCCTGCAGAATATCTGGCAGTTTCTTCTGTGAAGCAGGAATCCTGAAGGACCATTCTGTCTTTTGGAAAGTTCAGCAGTCACTTTTCTGTGGGCCCTGCATGTCCAGTTCATACAGCATACCATCAAGCAGTTCAGGCAAGAGCAGTTTCTTGCCCAAATGTCTAGCCAACTCTATAAGGAGCCTCTTTGATGCCTATCATCCTCTTGAACTAATTGGTGCTTCCAGAAGCAGATGTGTCTCACTGTTGAGAAAAGTCTAAGTTCTTCAAACATTTTAAATGCCATATTCTGTAGTTCTTTGAAAGATTTGAAGAATACCTAGCCATCTAAAATATATTTCTGTTCATCTAGAAAACATAACTGACATGACTACAAGTTTGATTATTATAGATGACTATCTATAAATCCATATTTTTAAATTATACATTACGTTCTAAAATGAGTTGTATAAACATACTATCTTAGACAAAAGCAGAAATATACATATAACAAAATTGACCTTAAATTTGTATCAATAGACCAAAGTCCATACCAATGCAAAGTATTCATTTATATACCTTCTTTCTCCTTGCATTAAATTTCATTTTCCCTGCCTAGCCCTATTCTGCCCTGCTGTAAGCCAAAGCAGCTTCTTTATTAATCAGTGGTAATAAAACATATCCATAGCATACAGAGGGGAATCCCACATCAAGTTGTTGTTATGTAGAAAGGAGACATGAGAACCCCTCCTATACATGCTGTCCCTCAAATGCCTTCATTCTAACCAGTTCCAAGGTGCTACGATCTGGCATGAAGTTTCTTTGTGGAGTGTGGTCATTGCAGACTGAAGGAACTGGGAATGTAAGGTTCTGAGATGGAGTACCTGGAGCTAAGGTTTAAATATCCCCTTTGAAGGTCACGTGTTAAAACTTTAGTCCCCAAAGCAGCAGTGCTCTGATATAGGCCCTCCAAAGGGGCTTGAGAAATTGTCTTCGTTGTTGGGTTGATGCCGTCATTGCAGGAGAGCAGGAGAGGGTTGATACTGTGGGCATGGATTCCTGATGCATGGATGCGTTTGCACCCCACATCCATTCCTCCATCTCTCTTACCTTCTTTTATGAATCGATGCATGAAGAAGACCCACAGCAGGTACGAGCACCTTGAGATTGCTATTCTCAGCCTCAAGATCTACAAGAAGCACTTCTTTATAAATTAATCAGTGTATGGCATTCCGCTACAACTGCAACAAAGACTAAGACTCTTGGCTTGTTCAGAGGGCAGGCAGGAAGTCAGTGTGGTGGACACAGGGCATGAAGAGTGTGTTGGAAGTTGGGGGCTGTGTAGTAGCAGGGAGACACAGGACTTAGGGCATTTATTAACCCATAGAAGAGCTTCAGATTTATTCTGAGGACATATAGGATGCAAAGGTGTCTGAATGGAGCAGTGGCATAACTATGTTTGGAATAAACCAGAGGGACAGGGGAGAAATGGGGAGACTGTTCAGAAACTACTACAGCAGCACAGGAAGTTTTGGCAGTGCCTACAGGTGGCGGAGCTGTAAAGAAGTTCACAAGGGCATAATGGGCGTTTCTAGCTGACTCAGTTCCATGTCCCTCTTGCCTAGGCCTTGAGGCTGGCAAAAAATAGGAACGCAAGTGTTTGTTGAATGAATATAGACATGGAGAACTTCTGTGATGCTTTCTTTGCCTCTGAAATGGGAGCAGGGTTTTATCTCCAAAGCTGACTTAGCCAGCTTTCTATCGTGATGAAAAGTACTTAATGTAATTGAAACATGAAGAGCAAAGGTCACAGTCTTTGGATTGCCAGTCTTCAGTCGATTGGTATGATTGCTTCCGAGCCTCTGAGGCAGCGCTGTGTGGTAGCAGCATGTAGCTGTAGGAACTTTCTCATCCCTGTGGTAAGGGAGCAAAGAGGACAAGATAGTGCCTTCATCCCTTCTGAAGCACGTGACAATGACCTGCAGACCTCGGAGGGGTCGCATCCACCCTCACCACCTCTGCCACCCTTCAATAGTGCTAAGCTGGGGATCAGCACCCCAGTCTTTGGGGAACACTGTAACAGAGGGTTGTCTAAGGAATCGAGTGATAGAATTTGCATAAAGCACTTAGCACAGTAGCTAAAATGTCAGGCTAAGATGTGGGTATATTAATAAGTATGAGATGATTTTGGAAGACTTGCCTTTGGAGAGAAGGGAGAGAGGGCAAAACTTTGTTCTTCAGTTTAGACACTAAAAATAAACAAAAAGGTACTGGATTTATGAGTCACTTTTAACTTCCTTTCTGTGCTTTCTACCAGTGTTTGAAATTTTTCAATAATGAATCTGTGGGATGAAGGCAGAAATGAAAGGGTGAGGTCACTGGGATCTCAGTTTCCAGGCAGCATCAGCACCAGAAGACGACTTTCTTCTGCTCTTTTGAATGTCCCATTTCTCTGTCTCTTTGAATGTGGGTGTCATCCTTATCTCCTCTCCTCCTTCTCTCTTTTTAGTTAAGTGTAAAGTGAGCTTTTGAAGTGGATATAAAGCAAGAACAACAACTTCCCTCTCTTAGTTAGGAGGCTCTTGTTCCTTCAAAAGAACAAGCGGGGCTGTTTAAGGGTGAGTCCCTTGAGCTGGAGCCATTCATCATGATAACTATATTCTATCTCTCTGAAGTCAAAAGATTTCACTGAGGAAATGGGGCTCTTTGTTGGGATTTGCTGAATATCCAAAGTGGGGTTCTAAGGCTCCTTAGATGAGGTTACCAAAAGGTGAGGTGATACAGGGCAAAGGGCAGAGGTCACCAAGGATATTGCCCATCAAATCTTAAGACATTTCAAGAGCAAGCGCTGGTGCTGGAAGGAGCCCTAAGATGCAACTGCTCCCTGGGCAATGGAAACCGCAGCAAATAAGATTTGATTTGTGGCCTCATCCAAGATGAGTTAAAATAAAATCTCATCCTGGTAAATCCTAGATATTGCATCTCCTACATGCTCTTAAATTTTCTGGAAGTTTCTTCTGTGTGGTCAGAATCGAGAGCTGCACTGATGATGAGCACACAGGAGCAACCCTGACAGAGAGACTGTGCTTTCCTGGAGACCTGGGAAGGCAGAAAACTCGAAGGTGTTTAGTGTTTGTATCAACAGTAATTGTCACCATGCTAGAAGCATTAACATCATTCATTGAGCTCTAAATGTATTACATATTTGTTTTAGATATACAGTTTCTATTACTGCAAAGAGACACCATGACCACAGCAACTCTTCTAAAGAAAAACATTTAACTGGGGCCTGGCTTACAGTTTAAAGGCTTAGTCCATTATTGTCATGGCAGGAAGTGTGGCGACATGTAGGCAGACATGGTGCTGGAGAGTAGCTGAGAGTTCTACATCTGGACAGCAGGCAGCGGGCAGAGAGAGACCCTGGGTCTGTCTTGAGTATTTGAAAGCTCAAAGTCCATTCCCCACAATGATATACTTCTTCCAACAGGGCCATACCACCAAGGCTACACCTAATAGTGCCTACTCTCTATGAGCTTATGGGGTCATTTTTATTTGAATGACCACAATAGTTTAATTTGTGATAACCCCATGATTGTTACTGATTGAGAAAAGGGAATAAGAAGGAAAGGAAACATGACTGTTCCTGAGTATAGTGGTTTGTTGTAGATGTGTGGGATTGCCAGAGGCAGGGACATCTGGGAGAATCCAGAGTGGATATGAGCAGACTGAGCTGTGCCTTGAGGGGGCGTGGGGGGGGGAGGGAAGAGAAGGGAAAGGGAAGAGAGGGGAACCAGGTGCAGCACCCAGGAGGCCCAAAGGTACAAAGAGGGTGGGTAACCAAAAGCGTTAGATTCCATAGAAGATCAGCCCAGCCCTGTGAGCTGGAGGGTTCAGGGTAGGGGGTGGGGTGTGCCAGCCAGCAGGGCCCTGTAACAGGTAGGGACTGAGGGAGAACCTGGTAGCCAGGTCTACTTTGTTATGTTAAATAGACACCTTAGCCTTTTCTCCTAGGTTTGAAGCCTGACAGTCACCATTTCTATGAATACATCCGTTTTGTGGATAAGGAATCCAAGGCACAGAAATTGACATTATTTTTCGAACATGCCGATGCTGAAGCTGAGAATCAGTGTTCTTCCCTGGTGCACTTGCTGCTGTTCACCATGGAGTCCCAGTGGGCTGGGACAGTGCTGTGGACGCCAGCATCTCGTCTGCCATGGAGTCCCAGTGAGTTAGGACAGTGCTGTGGACGCCAGCATTTCGTCTGCCATGGCGTCCCAGTGAGCTGGGACAGTGCTGTGGTCGGCCAGCATCTCGTCTCTTTCTTATCAGCTGAGATAGTCACAATCCAGTAACCTCTCTCTAAAAAAGCAGAATGAAGCTAATCAGAGTGATACACGATGTCCCTTTTCACGTTTATTTGTTGATTTAAAACGTGTGTGCCACAGCACGCATGTGGCAGCCAGAGGACAGCTCATGGGAGTTCGTTCTCTTCCCACACGTGGATCCTGGCATCAACAGGCTTGGGGGTGAGCACATTGACCCGTGAAGTCATCATGCCGGGCCCTCCACCTCTTGCTTAAAGGAATCATAAATGAGTAACCAAGAAACTGTGATTCATTTTGGAATCAGATTTGTGGAATAAATCCACGGCACGAGTTAGTTTCCTATGTTTCCTATAATTGCTCACTAATCAGTTGGTGATGTAAGATAAAGTAATAAGACCCCCTCTCCCCACCATGGTCTTTCCTTTTGTGACAAATCCTTCTTGGCTATGTAATCTGTCAGTTGGGTTACTGAAACAGATGGGACATGTTTCTTCCAAAATTTCAGAACTGAAATGATTCTTATTCAGTCTGGTGATAAATGTCAATTAAAATAGTTCTCCCTTCACGGAAAAAATTAGTTTGAAAAAATATCAACCCTGATTGCCAAGGGAAACTTGTTTCTGCAATAAAGCAAACAAAGTAAACCAAATACTAGGAACAGGCTGTGTTTGGAGGGAAAGTCACATCCAACGGTTTTCACAAAGTCTTTGTAAAAGTTCCAGTGATCTATGCTTTTAGCCTAACAAACGGTTCTCGTCAATTTGGACAATTTAGACACGGCTGTGTTGACAAAGACAAAGTGATCTTTGATACTGAAGTCACCATTCAGATGGACATAATTACTGTCTTTAAAATATGTCTCATGTTCATTACCACAGGAGAGACCCACAGGTAAAAGATTGACTGGACAGCGAAATAAAGAATTCTCTGATAACACAGTGTGCTAAGTCCTCTTTGCGAGGCAAGCTGAGCATGGGGTATGCACCTGAGGCCAGCCTCAGAGCTGAGGCAAGCTGAAGGAAGACGATTAGGGATTTAAAGCTAGCAGAACAGTGAACTTAACTTGAATTTAAAGGCTTATTTATATATTAGGCATTCTCTCTCTCTCTCTCTCTCTCTCTCTCTCTCTCTCTCTCTCTCTCT